>JANSTR010154429.1:0-10563 GCA_025434805.1 Antipathozoanthus remengesaui
ATAAACATACTTTTTCACCCTGATAAACATATTTTTCCCCTGGTAAACAAACTTTTTCACCTTGATAACAGTCTCTCCGCTTTGTTATTTGAGATCGCTTTTGTGTCCAGATCCAAGTTCATTTCACATTGATACTCAATTATTGCTTTCATTCAATGTTTTTCTCCTTCAGAAATCGTTAGGCTTTGATTTTGAGATCGCTTTTCTATCATGAAGTCTGTTTTTTCACCTTCATCAAAATTTATCCCCTCGTAGATCTATGTATTTTTCACCCAAAGTAAAATTTTTCACCCCGATAAACATACTTTTTCACCCTGATAAACATATTTTTCCCCTGGTAAACAAACTTTTTCACCTTCATAACGGTCTCTCCGCTTTGTTATTTGAGCTCGCTTTTGTTATGTGAGAAAGCTTTTGTATCCAGATCAAAGTTCGTTTCACTTTGATGCTCAATTATCACCTTCATTCAATGTTTTCCTCTTTCATAAAAGAAAACGTTTGCACGGAATACAGTTTTTTCCCCCAAAAAAGAAATATTTTGCCCTACTTGAAGTTGAAATATTTCCTCATTATCAAATTTTTCACCCTGTTAACATTCTATCAGCTTTGTATTTGGGCACGTTCTCCTCTTGAGGAAAACTCGTGACATGCTCAATTGATATACACTGAACACACTTTATTCTCTCCGCTTCGAATTCGCTATTTGACATCATTTCTGTACCTTGATCGAAGGTCGTTTCACCTTGATACGTACATACGCGGATTTAAATAATAGTTACTGACTAGGCAAACAAGATAACTGGTAATAGCGTCGCAATTCGTGGAATCTTGAATATTTCAACGCCACTAGCATGGCACTGGGTGGGCAGAGAAGAGTGCCGTAACTTTTAGAATTTGAACATAATCACGAATTAGCGCCCAACCTCAAATTACCGCATGTATTGTTCAGTAGCTCCTTCTTTCGAATAAGCGCACACCCCCTACGGAAAGGCGATACTTATAGTGCGGTGTACAAGCGATGCGTTGCTTATTTCGCTTCCTCGGTTGCTGCCAATGGGTATAATATCAAAGTCGGACAGTCTATTACAGTATTATAGCGCTGGGAACGTTACGTTTGCGAGTACGAACGTTTTTCCAACTTGAAGTGCTATGTACTTGATGGCAATTAGCGCCTGGCCGGCCTCGAATAGGCGCCCACCCAAAAAGGCAATAAAAATTGAATTAGTGCTCAGGCGTTAATTAGAATAAAAGATAAATATCTTTTCGCCAATATATAAGATGCCAGGAACTTCACAGAATATACTTTCATAAACATTTTCGGACTACGGCAATCCAAAACTGATAAGTACTACGGTAAATTTCACTTTTAGTGGGATTCGTTTTTAAATATTCGTTGGGCGGACTGCATAATGGAGACCGATCCCAGTTTTAAGGAAAAAGTAGAGTTTATTTACAGAAACTTTCAAGAAATTCGCGATAACTCAGCATCGAATATAGCGTCTTCTTTTCGAAATGATCCACATTTGGTACAAAATCTTGGAAGGGTGCTCTCCAGCACGGTGAGACAACAACCTTCTTCTCCGTCCCATGCGACTGCAACTGCAAGTACTCAGCGCGTTCCTGCATCAAATGCACCTCAACTTCCTTCGTTATATGGCGGTCGCACAAGATCAGAAAGGAGGTATTCGCCCATAAATCGTAGCAACAAAAAAAGGCGCAACGAGAAAAATTACTACCTTCGTTTGGTAGTCCTGGAGTTTGTAAAGGAAGCAGCAGAGACTGGCCGTTGCAGCAATTTCAACGGTCAGTTTCTAATCGATAGTCCTTTTGTAGTAAAAGAATTCGAACCAAACATATCCCTTCGTACTAGAATACTGGAGGTTATAAAATCGCGTTTCGCAGAATACGAAGGGGGGTTCTTCTATGTCACACGAAACGGCAAAAAAAATCTCACTGTCAGCGCTAGTCAAGCACTGGACGGAAAGAGTGTTTACACCATCCGTTCGAAAAATGCGAATTGCTTCTATGTTATGCTGGATTGCCAGTCCTCTCAACAAGAACAAAGCGACCAAGAAGAAGACTTGGAGATGGAAGAGCACCAGAGCGTAAGTTTGCTCATTTCTTTTTGTTGTTTTTTCGTGTTTTCTGTTTACAAAATACCACCTAATTTTTTTCTTCCAGAATAGATTTGTTTAACTTCCCTTTCTCTTTCATAATTGTAAAATTAGGATTTAAAAGTTTTCATGTATGCAGTTGTGTAACCGTCGTAGACCCTTTTGCCTTTGTACGTAGAAGTGGCAACTCTCGTATAAAGTCAAACCTAGATAACTCTAACCCTCGGTAACCTGGTTATTCGAATTGCCCGCTTTCTCGAAGCGAAACTGATTTCCCTTGGATTTGCCTCCTATTTACTGTGATATTAACCATTATAAATCGCAACCCTTTATACAACTACAAACCCCCGCTATACCTTGGTGGAGGAGGCTGTCAAGATTCAGCGAGTATCCTTGTTATCCAAGATACATGTTAATTGTAATAAATTATTACTACTCCCGGTTGGGATTTGGTACTCCCATTGCTTGATAAAGAGACAGAAATCTGGTGAACTTTGAGCCGTTTTGAAGCGTGTTTTACAGCTTTTTTTTACGCTCGTAAACAACAAAAACAAACAAAAAATAGTATGCATGCTTCACGGGAAAATCTAAAGTTTACATGTTTTTGTGCGATTCTATAAATACGTACATCTTTTAACAGATTGTAATATCTGCTTCATTTTATAAGCAGATTTGGAACCAGATTTTTAAAAAGGGATTTACCTTCTTTTATAAACACATTTTGAACCGTCAATCGATGTAACCAATCATAAAAAGATTATTCGTTACAAATCTTGATTCCAGAACGTTAATATTCGGGGAGTGTACGAATAATGTAACTATTGAATAAATTTCATTTATTTAATATCTTGTTTGTCTAATTCCTTACTTTTAGCTGATAATTAGTTTTTACATTTGCCTTTATTGTTTATATCTAAGTTATTTGTACATGTATATAGGTTTAGAAAGTTGAAAGCTTTTCCCTTATTTTATTTGTTTCCTTGACAATCAATGCAGTTGCATTCTTATACCTTGACCACTGAGGTGTCGTTATCAAGCGACCATCATTACCAGACAAAGCAGTTCAAAAAAGTATTCTTCAAAGGTAGTGTAGTCTTTCAATGAGCTTTCTGTCCTCCTAAAACTAATACTTTGTATTCATCACAAAGAAAACATGAAACCTATTTTAAAGGTTTCGCAAGATATTCGAAGCTAATAAAGACATGTGACAGTTCTTCAATTTAAACTGTTATGATTTTCATTTTCCTTTGTACAGTTTGGGTCCAGATGATACAGAATCGATCGTTATAGAAGACGATGCGCCTGGTAAGTTATATACCTTAAGGCTACTATTGTTAGCGACTACTATTAAGGTCATTCCTCTGTTTTGCACTGGGCAGCTTTTCTGCGCATTTTCACCAATTTTTATATTTGTACTTAAATTTCTCACTAATGGGTCAATTTTGCCTAACGATTCATGTATTCACTGACAAGAATCGATTTCATTCATTTGGACGCAAATCGAGGCGTGTTTAACTTCACTCGCCCCAGGACCCACGCTAAAAATACCGTTTTGATGCTATTGTTTTCACATTTTGCTGAATATCTAAAAACTGAAATCGGGGACCCCCTCTTTCTTCTTCACTCTGTTAACAAAATAACTTTTGACAAGTGGTGCAAAAATTTAAACAAAATCTATTGATAGAAAGTACAGAATGTGGTTCATTGAAATCCTTCTTGTGTGACACTTTTGGCTGTTTTTAGCTAGGAATGAGGTCATTTTAACGCTGATTAATCATGTTAATTAATGATATTAGTTCACAAAACTCTGTATTCTTCCAAAATCTATAAAATCGCTAACATTTATAGCCGCTAGAAATGGTAGCCTTAAAATACTATTCTAACCGGTCTCCTCAACAACAACTTTGCATGCAACATGGTAAACCTTGCGAGGATGAAGTTTCAAAGGAACCATTTGTCAATAAACACAATATTGAAGTTGTTATTCGAGTACTATTATTTCTAAATCATTTAGAATAATATGTAATGACATTTCGTGTTTCTATCTCTAATTTAGCAAGCTACCAAAATATATATCATGCAATGGAAACTAAGATGAAGGAGTTTGTCGGGCTTCGTCCTTTGAAGGAGCAATTTCTGAAGTTTGCCAAGACAGAAATTTTAAATGAAAAACGGCGCAACCTTGGATTTCGTGTGAGTATCATCGATTCAGGGATGCATTTCGTCTTTCAAGGCAATCCCGGGACAGGCAAGACAACTTTCGCACGCAAGGTAGCAGGTATGTTCTTTTTTAACATAAAATGAAATCCACTACATTAAATAACACAATTACATTTTCAAGGTTTATAACCATTTAACCCTATTCAGACTGGTGTGTGTGTGTGGGGGGGGGGGGGAGGATTCCGGTGCCACTCCAACTTTGAAACTTTTACACAATGTTATGATATGGTATGACGTCATTATGGCGTTGTGATGACGGCGTACGCTGGACCTGCCACCCTTACCTGTCACAGGAACTCCAAAAAAACCCAGTCTAAATGCGTTTAATTTGTTATTAACAACTGTTATTGTTATTCTTTCCTGTAATTGTAGTGTTCAGTTGTAGGTTGTGAGGCGTCTGCACATGATTTCATAGTAGAAATATGACTGAATGTCTGCTTTAACATCTCAAAATTTATTTTACAGAAAGCTAATGCTTAGCTACCAGAAATCTGTAAGTTATTAATTAGGGCTTGATGTTTTTTTTATAGATTTGTTACATTCAATCGGAAAGATAAAAAAGAAAAAAATTGTTGAAGTGCAAAGAAGAGATTTGGTTGACCAGTACCTCGGCACTACGGAAATAAAGACACAGGCAAAGATAAATGAGGCGAAGGGTGGCGTGTTGTTTGTTGACGAGGCGTACAGACTTACTCCAAGGAGGTCCGACTCTGTTGACTACGGACGTGTTGCCATTAATCAATTGATGACCGCAATGGAAGCTAACAACCCAGTTATGATATTTGCCGGGTACGCCAATGATATGGCCAACTTTCTGAATTCCAACCACGGTTTGTCATCCCGCATAAAATACAGATTTAACTTTCCCGACTACTCAGTAGAAGAGTTGGGAAAGATTTTATCAATTCAAATTGAAACTTGTGGATACAAATACGAAGGTGCCGAGTTGTCCGACCTTATTGCATCACACACCACAAAGGCTGCCAGAAGCCGACAGAATGGAAGGCTTGTCAAAAACATCTCGTCAGAGGCAATAATCAGCCTTAGTGACAGGCTCTCCTTCCATGCAGATGGCCCTGAGCTTGTGACCATCAAGGAGGACGACATCAAGTCTGCGTGTCAGCGCTTGATAAATGAGTCAGGTGAAGAGGCAATTGACGTGGAGGAAAACCAGTCATTGTCATTAGAGTTTGAAGCAGCGCAAGTCGATGACCAAACGCAATAGAACAATATGAAATGAATATTTCCACTTGTAACATATATCATCTTATTATATAGTTTAGTGTGTGTTATGCTTGAAGTATTTGGGTAGGGCGGATCTGGTAGGGCGAGTCAAAATGTAGAAGACGAGGACAAAATTTCCAGTCTTGCTACACACTAAACTGTTTAATAAAAAATTATTATCCGGCTATTTTTCCCTTTGGGTAGACTGGAAAAGCGCGCAACTTTTATTTCAACTTTGTAAACTGAACATTTTATCGCCCTGGGATATTACAAGATTAGAAAATCAAACATTGTCACTTCTTCTGAAACTGTTTACATTGATTTTCACCAATCACTAGTCGCGCCACACGGAAAATAACTTTTGTCTTTCTGAGAAATGTTAAATAATAATGTAAGAACTAGGTAAAATTATATTACATTATTACCTTAAAAATCCATTTTTTTTTCAAGTCGATACACTCTATAATGCCATGATTCAAGCCTATTTGAGGGTTTTGTTTTGAAACGTATCTTGGAGATGGGTGGGGGAGGGCGGGGCAATATATTCTTCATTGTATTTATCAGAACAATCACTATTTCTTTAAGTCCACAAACTGAATATATGTTTTAAGTGAAAATTAATATGTATTATAACTTCCAGTTGCGAAATCTTACTTTGTTATTATTTTAGGGTTTTGTTGATAAAATGCTATGGTTTTTATTGTATCTTAATATTTCATGTTTACTCCAAAACTCAAATAGAAATATTTTTAGATATTTCAATGATACATATTGTCATCGCTTACAGTTACTGCTTTTGAAATCAAGATAGATTTAAAGATTAGACGTTTGTTTATAGAAGATAACAATTGTGATTTTAAACAGAAAGCTGATCGCGAACCCAAATGTTTATAAATTAAGCTAGTTGAAAAAGGTATCAATATTTAGTGATACACTTTGTAAATATTTTTAAAATAAAAAAATACTTTTAAACGAAATCATTCTCTTTCGTTGTATGTGTGTGCAGAAATAATGTCAGGTTCCTAGAACGGGCGGCAAAAATTAGGTCATGAAAAATTGTGTTCGCGTGGGACAAGGGAGAGGGAGGGCGGGGGGGGGGGGCTACGAGTAAGTGCATCATGTTCCAAATTTTAGTGGCAAGAAAATATAGGATAATCGCGGTTTTTACACAAGATAAAACACGCCGTAATGCGTTAAAATACGGAATAAATCCCAATTAATGTAGATGGCAGAATATAGCGTAATCTTTATATCCGGGTAGAATAACTTCAAGAGAACGCCAGATTCGAACGAATTAAAGTTCCATTCTCACTTCAAGAGAATATAGAATTACGAGATACATAAACCAGTCACATAAGATATGTCAGAACTCCAATAATATTCGAATTTTACACAGTAGGTAAATCGGCATAGTTTGACCTCGCATATGCATGTCATTATAAACGTACACTAAAGAGGCATCACGCGCGCAAACACGAGTTTGCTCTCCCCATAATGCACAACTAAATCCGCGTTGTCAATGAATTATCCTGTTTTGAAAATTTGTAATTGACCACAAGCTAATGAAACTGGGCAGTTTGACTGGAGTTTGACAAAATCTACTAGATTTTGGTACTTAGAGTTCCTAGTTGGTTATGACATCATAATGACTTCATCTAACACATTTCATCCTGTCGTTTTTAAGCATTTAGGTTAAAATAATTCTTTCTCAAAACAATGTTCAAAAATAACCTTTAATATTACAGTTTATCAAAATTTTACAACTTTCATTACACGGCCATGATAACCTACAAATGACGTAACAATGACGTCATCATTTGATATTTCCACAAATTACGTGTACCATTTCAATTGTTTTTTTTTTGCAAAGATTTAGTTTGCGATCTTTCCATAAATATTATTTTTAATGCAAATAATAATTCAACGTATACTGTCCTTGGTTGTCAAAATAGTATCTGTTAGCAGTTCAATTTTAAAGTGACCCAAAAATAGCCGTGTAAGATATGTTTACTTTTAATTTGGTTCGAAATACATCATAATATTTATTTTGTCGCAGAACTTTAAATAGCCAAAACCCCATTTCTTCTAAATCAATGCAACACCATCTTCTATGTCAACACTCTTAACAATTTATCAAATGTTGCAAACTGTACCCCATATAAATGTTAATACCTTGTAATAAACCAAAAAAATATTGTTTTCGAAATTCGGAAGACATAACAACGACTCCTATATCTATCAAGATAACCCAGAATGCACTGCTATACTATGAACATAATGTCACATTATAAAATCTGCTTGTATACTTTATGCAATCAATGTTCTAGTTTCGGAAACCAACTTAAGCGAGGAAAACATACCAACCCTCAAATTGGGAAAATAACATATTAAAGGTAGTTTCTGAAATTGCAATCGCCATGAGAAGAAATGATGATCACTGTCTACGCCAAAAGAGGCGGTGGTTATTGCTGCTTAAAGCCAAGAAGCAGCTACGCAAACTATCCCGTTTGTGTGGCGAATAGAAGTTCAATGATTAGGTTCCTGAAACATTTTCGCTACGAAGTCAACAGCTTTGAGGTATATATCGACACCGAAATTGGAACTATTTGCAAGTGAGTCAATTTGTTTATCCATAATATCCATTTGTTCGTCACTCAAAGGGCATGCAGTTTGAATGACTTCTACAGTGTCGATTCCATCAGCGTAGCAGTCGGATACGGCCATTTCGACCCCATAAGAATGCGGAGAGAGTTCTTGATTGCGGATATCTTGCACCGCAGTATAACCCGAAAATTCGTCGCTAACGACACCTGCTATCCAGAGCTGGTATGGAGTTTGATTGCCTTCTGTTCTTAGGGCGTGGTGATTCCAACCCAAACGGAACTCTTCCAAAGCTCTGTTGATCCGTGGTAAAAAAACATAGTGAAGACAAAATAAATCCGTTTCGTTAGAAAGATCAAGCATGCCTTCCTCCTCCATAAATAAAAAGACAGAGTAGAATGTAGAAAGACAGCAACGAGTTGTGTCTCGATGCAGCCTCTCAATTCTTTGGTTGTAAACCGAGGAACCAGCGATGTGGGAACCTCGATCTGTCCCTCTAACAGACTCCATATATCTCCCAACATCCACGTTTTCGCCTCCATAATCAGTCCTAACACGTGACGGAATTCCGTATTTTCCTGTTGCCTCTCGAAAACATGAGAAAACAGTTTCCGCACGGTTATTGGCAGAACATTTTAAAAACACAACCAGTCTGGAGAAACCGTCAATGCCACCGTGCACAACAAAACGCCAGCGTATCAGCTTATGTAGCCCATCAATATGCCACAAAGCGTTTGGCCCTGGAACATTGTAGTTGTAGCGGGGATGCATGGCACACCATCTTAATGCTGTGTTAATGGGATCTATGCGTCGAATCACGTCGCGAACGCGGTGTCTTGCCACAAATGTTCCACGCGAACGAAGAATCCCGATCACCATGCGTTCACCAAGATTAACATTATGCTCCTTTATCTCAGTTATTTGCTGTTCCAAAACAGAATCAGAAATAGGAGTAAACTTGGAATCCTCGAAATTATAGTTGACTTCCTTTAGTCTTCGCCAAAGCGTTGTGCGCGAAATACACAGTGCGAAGCAAATTCTAGTCCAAGTAAATCTCCATGTTCGCAAATATTCAATTTGAGTCACATTTATTTCAATGCGCGGTCTTCCAACACCGCCAGCTTTGTGTACAAGTACCTCTGGGAAGACATTGAAATATCCCACGGGGTCACGCGTACACAAATCCCTTTCAACCTCATCTATTAGGTTTTGAATTGCCAGCCTCAGATTTTCCAGCCTCCCAGCTAAAAACACTGCGTTCACTTGATGCGAGGCATCAACTATTCGCCTACAAGTAACTCTACAAGTCTGCAACCGCGTCAGATATTCCTGAAGAGTACTAGAATCTGTTTGACTTGAACGTTTTTCTACTTGGCTGCAAACGCCGATCACGAGGTCAAGAAAATTTTTCACATCCTCTTCAGCCATTATCTTTTTTATGAAGGCAAAACATAAAATGACGACTTTATATACAATTGCTTATCTCCTTGTGTGGTAAAAAATGAACTGATAACCTAATAAAAGGAAAACATTGGTTGACGTGATATAAAACAACCGATAACTGAGCGTCAGCAATGAAATGGAAAAATTTCAGTCAGGGTGGAAATGTTCTTTATCGGGGGGGGGGAATTTAGTCAGGATGAAAATTTTGTTTATCAGGGGGAAAAAAGTTAGTCAAGGTGAAAATATTTTTAACATTTAATCGATTTTTAAATCTATTAAATATTTTTAAATTTTTAATCGATGCCAAGTCTCGCTTTATGAAGGAGAAAAACATTTAATGAAGGTAATAATTGAGCATTAAAAATGAAACTGACTTTGATCAAGACGGAAAGCGATCGCAAATACAAACTAACAAAGCTAAGAGAATGTTATCAAGGTGAAAAATGTGTGTGTGTTTATCCGGGGATGAAGCTTTCATCGGTGCGAAACTTTTGCTTTATGAAAGAGGAAATGCGAAATGAATCAATGAAGGTGATAATTGAGTATCGATGTGAAATGAACTTCGATGTGGACACAAAAGCGATCTCAAATAACAAAGCGGAGAGACCGTTATCAAGGTGAAAAATTTTGTGTACCAGGGGAAAAATGCGTTTATCAGGGTGAAAAAGTATGTTTATCAGGGTGAAAAATTTTACTTTGGGTGAAAAATGCATCTATGAGGGGATAAATTTTGATGAAGGTGAAAAAACAGACTTCATGATAGAAAAGTGATATCAAAATCAAAGCCTAACGATTTATGAAGGAGAAAAACATTGAATGAAGGTAATAATTGAGTATCAATGAACTTTGATCTGGATACAAAAGCGATCTCAAATAACAAAGCAGAGAGACTGTTATCAAGGTGAAAAAGTTTGTTTACCAGGGGAAAAATATGTTTATCAGGGTGAAAAAGTATGTTTAT
>JANSTR010154440.1:0-10563 GCA_025434805.1 Antipathozoanthus remengesaui
TGCAACAACCCAAAGGCCAGACTTTTTGTATTCTATGTTTACGGACCTGCCTACATGAATTTTCAAAACTTGATACGTTTTTGTAGACTTTGATCTTTTGACAATAAAATTCATACTATTGATGTACAGTATATTGCCTTGTACTGTAATCTTCCATATTTGGTATAATACGTATCAAGTGCAGGGAATTGTTTATGTATATTGTTCAGTTTATATGTAGTATCACAGGGTTTTGAACAACATTTTTGTTTTTATTCCAACCTCCGACATTAAATATTTGAAGGAAATGTCCCTAAAACATGAAATATAAGAAATCTGGCACAAGGCGTCAAAAAGAGCGGGAAAACTCTTACATGGCCACAATCGTACTTTCACTTGCAACTAAATCATGCTATTTAGCCAATCAGAGGTCTCATGTGTATTTAGCCAATCAGAGGTCTCAATAAATATATTTAACCAGTCAGAGGTCTTGATATATATCAGTATACGCGGTGAGAATGAAACTTTTTTATAACACTCTCAAGGTGTGGACGTTGTCAAGAAATATGCAAAGAGATCGCAGAGGAGCAGTCTCAGTACAACTGCGACGTTAGTAATGGAGGCGACGCATCGTGCTGTTCCGCTGTGCCCCCAGTAAAGAACTCAGTGCTGGATATAGAAAATCTGGACGAGACAACATGTCTGTTACAGAAGTCTTCTCGCTCCCTGCGTCGAAGTTACTCTCAGGATTCACAAGATTCCTTCAACGTTTTAGCAAGCCTTGAAAGTGAACTCAAAGGGGAGTATTTCCATGGTGACAAACATCAAGTTGGACGTCATGTGACCGTATTACTGTTGTTGTCAATATCCACATGTCTGGTAAGGCTTCCGCAAAATTGTGCTGTAAATTGTTTCAAAATGTTAAATCGGTGATATTAAAATCTGCCCCTTTGCCTTATTTGGTCTGCTATTTGTTTGCTTGTCTGTTTGTGTCTGTGTGTCTGTCCGCTGGTCTGTCTGTCAGTCTTGTCTGTCAAGATGTCAGTCTATATGTTGACATTCTGTCTGTCCGCCCATCTAATTGTATCTCTGTGACATGGGAGTCTGTCTGTTTGTCTAGATGTCGACGTGCTGCCTGCCTGTTCGCGTCTGTGTGTCAGCTGGCTGTTGGTCTGTTTGTTTCTTTGTCCGCCTGTCTGTCTCTGCCTAGATGTCGACTTGCAGTCTGTCCTCCACATCATCAATCATTTTATTGCTACTCTCGACTATAGGTCGATCAGCATTTTTTGAATACTGAACTTAATGACTTTTATCAACAGGGAATATTTCTGTGTATATGGAGGCTTTTTGGTGAACCGAAGAATTCTGGAATTTATGTAGCTCTAGACATTCTGGATGTGGTCCTTCTTTTTGGCCAGGTATAAAGCAAGAACCCTTCATAGTTACTGTACGTATAACAACATTCTGTAAAAGCAGAAAGGTGTAGTAGGTTGTGGATGATCACTTTCCAATTGTATACTAAGTGATAAAGGGACAATAGAGCACCTAATTAAAGATGACCGCTCAACTACTGAGTGCTGTACATAGTGGTCGAGCTGTTATGTGTCTAACTCGTAACCCAATGGTCGTGATCTCAATACTCGACCAAATCACTGTGTTGTTTCCTTGAGCAAGACACTTTGTTTGACTTGCTCTAGGCGACTCAGTTATATAAACGAGTACCACCTTTTTTCTGGGAGCTAGCATGCGCTGGATTAGTGTTCCATCTTGTGGGAGTCATGTACTATCATCCCCTTAACACTACCGAAACCAGAGATAGACGCAGACCCTAGACGAACCACTTGGCTCAGAAATTGATCTAGTTCAGCTAGTAGCTGGTTTGTTAGTAAAGTGGTACACTATATACAGTAGCGCCTTTTCCATATGAATATGCTCAAAGGCGCTTTACAATGATCAGTTTACCCCCAGCGGACCGGAAGTATATATAGGCGCATCAGGCAGCCGCTTCAAATTGGTCCATGTATGCTAGTACTCATTTTACTGACCCCGGAAGGATGGAAAGCTGAGTGAACTTTAGCATGAAAGAAGGTTGCAAAAATATTTATCCCTCGACCACGCCATGGACTAAACCCAGAACCTTTGGATTGAGAGACAGACAACCCCTCCATTCTACCTATAGTCTCTACACCGAGGTTATTTCACAACGAATCTGTGACAACAGTTAAAACCCCCTATTCCCAATGGTAAGCCCCTTATTTGAATCGGCCTCCATATCTGCATCAGACGTTGTATGGGGCACTAGCTTGTAGTCCTCATTGTACAACACAGATTCTTAGTCTCTTGGTTTGTGACTGTGACTACGATCCTGTCGCAAGATTATCTTGAAAAGTTTAAAATGCACGTTGCTTATAAATGTTTTGTGTTTACTGATGATTACATAACAAAATTGTTCTTCTTGTTTTTTATTCAAACTACAGAGTTTCATGGTGTTTGCCTGCTTTGGTTTCGAAAAGCAACTAGTCATTATTCCTTTTATGAGGAAGTAAGTTGTTTTGTTTTTAGAATATGTTTTAATTTGTTGGTTAGACTGCGAACATCCTCTTTCGTTTCCTCGGAAAATTGAAATTGAGCAATGAAGATGCGAGTCAGTTGGTGAGCAACTGCAGACCACAAGAATAGCCTTCACACCCGCGCCCACAATTCTCGTGGCCCGCAGTCGCTCACTGAGTAACTCGCATCTTTGCCTCTCGATTTTCATGGTTTCTCGACTTATTATGAGGAAATGAAGGCTGCTTGCAGTCTAATTTTTGGTCTGCTGGCCTTCTGTAAACGGTTCGTCATCTCCATTGCTTTTGTCAAATCTTATCACATTCATTTTCTTCAAGTTTATATTTGTGGAAGAATTACTGACGTAGTGAGGTCTGTAGTGCATGCTTACGATCGTTGTCACGAGTTGTGTTGAGAGATCGTTGTGTTGTCGTGGTCGTACATCATGATTGTGTCATGGCTGTGATTATGATTGTATGTGTGATCATCGTCTTCATTGTGATAGTGATCGTGGTTGTCATCTTCGTCATGATTGTGACCGTGATTGTAATTGTAATTGTGATTAAAATCGTGATGGTGATTGTGATTGTAATTGTGATTGTGATTTTCATCGTCATCATGATTGTGGTGTCATCGTGATTGTAATGTCATCGTGATTGTGATGTCATCGTGATTGTGATGTCATCGTGATTGTGATGTCATTGTGATTGCGATGTCATTCTGATGTTATGTCATTGTGATTGTGATGTCATTTTTATTGTGATGCCACAGGATTGTAATGTCATCGTGATTGTGATGTCATTCTGATTGTAATGTCATTGTCATTGTAATGTCATCGTGATTGTGATCTCATTGTGATTGTGATTGTGATGTCATCATGATTGTAATGTCATCGTGATTATGATGTCATTCTGATTGTTATGTCATCGTGATTGTAATGTCATCGTGATTGTGACAGTGGTCATTCTCATAGTTGTCGCTATGGCCATGGTATTAGTGATAGGGACCACTGTCACATCATACGTCAAATTTTGTCGTGAATATGATTCTTGTTTTATTTCCACCATTATCACCATTGTTTTGGACCATGCGGGTATCATTCCAATATTTCACGACTAACAACGCTGCCACGCAATGCAACATTGCACCACTAAAATTGTTACATGCAACATCATGCAACACAGAAGTGGAATCAGATCTTACTTCTGCAATATTGTGCCCGTTGTTGGAAGTGACCACACGTGATTAGGACAATTGCCATCTGCCTTGCCTACATTCCCCTTGCCTACTTGAGTCCTTTCACTTGCAGAGTTCGTCGCTTGTGGTACGGTGTGGACGAGGTCAGCCTTCCTCGTGAGGAAGACGTGGATCCTGAAATCATCCACCAATGTGATCAGTTCAAACGCTACCACAAACAGAGGTGTCAGAGGGCTCTTTCCTTTGAAAAGAGGTATACGATTGCTTTTCTATGACATAAAAGAAATTGATTAACGGTTTAAACGATACTTTTTCTCGAAAACGTAAAGAAAATTGTGTTAATTGTTTTCCTATTTGTTCTTTGGTAAGACTTTCACGCTATTTACACTGAGAATAAAGACCAGGATTCAACCCCTCCCCCCTTTCCCCCATCCCCGCCCCGAAAATACCTTTTGGCGACTGACCCCACCTGCAATATTTTAGTATCACCATCATTTCGGCCACCATCTTCATTATCAGCATGATCAAAAACATCACAATCATTGTCCCCATTATGATCATTAGTATTTAGTGATAGTGGTATTGGATCTTAATAATCAGCCAAACCGCCAAAGTTATCGCACAAATAACAGTCATTTGGAGCTGATTACGAAGTAGAACGTAATTAACATCAGGGCAAACGGGCGGTTATGACGTATTAGGAGTTAGCCAATTAGCACACGCCCTTTATCACGTGTTAGAAGTTAGTCAATTAGCGCTTGCTGCTGAAGCTGATGCAATGGCACAATCCCACAAAGCGTCAGGAGATTCGTGACAAGAACTGCTGTGTGTTGGTTGTGTTGTGGTTGAGACCTCTGAGATGTGTGACCAATCCAGTCAGGCGTTCCAAGCGCGCAACAGTCGATCACCAGGATAAACTGAGGACGCAGTTACTCTCCAAAATGGTATTTTTAAGAGCTCGCGATTCAGATTATAAGTGCATGCGAAACACGATGTCTGGAGTTCGAAAATCTCGGGTGGATTCAATTGCAACCCCGGATTCGTCTTTCCCTCAAAACAAAATAGAATAAGTCCAAATCAAGGTTGACCTTGAAAGCGCGAAATGCAACGCTCAGAAAAGGTAAAACTATGACCAAACTAAACGCCAGCGGAGCTTATCGCTCTATCGAAATGCGGAAGCCAGTATGATTATGCACAATGCAAATTTAGCAATTCAAAACTCCCACAATACGTTCGGGTCTTGGTACATCGCTTTGTGCTTCGGGATTATCAAAGTCAACCTGTCTTGCAGTTCATAAACATTTCACTGAATTTGCTCCGTGTAATCTTGAAATTCTTATCGCATGGGTCTTGAACAGCTACGAATCCAGTACCTTTATCTGCAGTGTAAACAAGGCCGCTGAACACCAGGAACACTATTTTCACCTAACTGTTCTTGTTGCATTTATAGGTATCGTTTCCGTACGTACAAGAACGTGTTTCGTGGAGACAAACTGGTGGACTGGATCCTAGAAGTGGGTCTTGCAGCGGACCGACAGGCTGCAGTACATTATGGGAGGTCTTTAATTCTTGGTAGAATTATCGAGCACGTGGTCAAGGAGCACCATTTCCACGACTTGCCGTATATTTACAAATTTCTTTAGAAAGAATGCGCGAGTATTCGTGATGTAATCGTGCAGGTAGTTCGTTCCAAAAATAATACATTCCAAATTCTTCGTTCCTATGTGCGAGTGCAGTGCTATTGGCCTGAGATTGAAATTGAAGTCGGAGCCTTGTGTAAGAACAAAAGATGATATTGTTATTAATTAAGGTGATGCGTAGCGTGGGTGGAGCTTGTCGAAATAACATTAAGAAAAAAAGTTTATTTTGAGATTAGCAAGATCACGGGGCTCTTTCTCAAGAGCCACAAGTTAATAAGTAGACTATCACGTGTTACCCTTGTTAAGCAAGTATATCAGTTGTATTACTGTCACGTGTTACCCTTGTTAAATAAGTATATCAGTTGTATTTCTGTCACGTGTTACCCTTGTTAAGCAAGTATATCAGTTGTATTTCTGTCACGTGTTACCCTTGTTAAGTAAGTATATCAGTTGTATTTCTGTCACGTGTTACCCTTGTTAAGTAAGTATATCAGTTGTATTGCTGTCACGTGTTACCCTTGTTTAAGCAAGTATATCAGTTGTATTAGTGTCACAAGTTATCCTCGGTAAAAAGGTCGCTTTACCTCAAAAGCTCAGTATAACTTAACCAACACTATACTCGATTGACATTTATCGATCACCCATAATTGCGTAATTTCATACCTAGTGGGAGACTTGCACAGTCTGCAAAATGTCCGCCAGTTCCAGGTCTCACGCAACTTGACATTAGCAACCACCCTATATACAAGCGCGTGGGAGAATAGCACTACACCGGATACTTGCGGACAGTACCGCTCGGTATGAAATTAGGTAATTATGAGCGGCTTTTATTGTCCATCCACACGCAGTATTGTGCTTTAATTGTTTGTACTAGCAACACAAGTTATTTTTGTATTTTAAAGTAAAACGGTTCGATAACGTTTACTTAAATAATATATAGAATATTATACCAATTCATACTACATATACAGCCATGATAGTAAGCGCGCTATGATTGGCTCTTCACAAAAAAATATTTTATAGTAATTTGATAATGACTGGTCATTATCGGATTTTCTCAGACCGCTTGCTGACTAGATTCATTCGCCGCGCGGGTCGCGCAAAATGCCAAATACAGGCTATGTGATGAACAACATGTCCGTTCGCGCATTACAGGGAATCTCGGAACTCTGCCTTGATGATTGACCTCATCGCTCAATTAATACAACTCGAGGCTTCGTTCCAAGATTTCCCTGTAATGACCTCGCTCTATAATAATAAGTAGTATTTATTTGACAAACCGTTATTTAAAAATAAAAGCGTTTTTTCTGGAATCTCTAGAATTCCACACAAAGTACTTCAAGAATTGGTGTTGTTAATAATATTAAGATAATTTATAATGAATAAATGAGGGCAAACTACATTCATTTGTCTGATTAAAAGTTGGTTTAATTTGCTGATTTCTCTTCGTCGTTTGCTTTTTTCTTGATGTTCTTCTTGCATCAGAACTTGGAATTATTATTTCGTCGAAAAATAAAGGAAATCCACAACGCCTCAAGTATGCGAAGTACAATGGTGTGTCAGTGTGCCCGGTCCTACAGTATGTCTCGTTCCCTGAACGTTTGGCTTTGTGGACGTAGAAACGAAAAGAGCTTTGATCAAGTCTTTCACAACAATCGGCAAGCAAGCAAGGCCTCCAACTTTGGCAGTTTCCATGTACCAACAACTGAGCAAGTACAGGGGCGGATACAAGGGGGGGGGAGGGGGGTGCGTGGATGTGGTAGATTTCTACCTTATAGTGGTATTGATAAAGAGGTGAACGTTTTAAAGGATTAATGGAAGTCCGGCACGAAAACGAATCTGATTGCCGTCACTTTTATAATAAAATCTATACATTTTTAAAATCCTATATCAACCCCTGAAAGACAATCAAGGAGCCTTTGGAGGCCTGAAAGAACTCGTTTATGGTAAATCAATGATTGCCGTGCGCCGACCGGGCATTTGAAAAATGAAGCTGTGGAATATCGAAAAGCACATTGAACATCTTATAAATGACATTGGTAACTCCGAATTACAATAGACCTTATGCATAATGACGTCGAAAGAGCTACAACAATGCTTTTCAGCTCGAACGTGCATTGTGGTAGTTGTAAGTACAAACGAATTCAATATAGCATCGTATTTCGTCGAAGCGAGAAATTTAAACGGCAGTAATACTGACATGTGTTCCGATGTGGCTGGACCGTCGAGTAGCGATTTGTTTGAGCTTTCAGATAGTTCAAATAAAACAGACCCAGAATCTCTAAATAGGGCGACGCATGGATGGACAAATTCGCTCTCGTTTCTGCCAAAATGTTAGTATTTCCCCCACCGCTGACACTACAACTGGCCGCCATCTTGGATGGGTGACGTCATTATGCATTGTTGTAATTTAATTTACCAAATTCAGAAAAACAAAACTGTCGGTCAAACCAGAGACCGTGAATCAAGAGTTTCGTTTACGAAAGTTGTACCAAGACTGAAGAAAACTGAGAGCGTTTTGACAAACGGAAAAGCAAATCTTGAGAAATCTTGTCCCGAAAATATTTGTTTACAAAGTTTAATGCAACACATGACTTGGTTTACGACTGCACTTTATAAACTGACAAAGCTGAATTAACTTTTCTGCCACATCCCTTGCTTGCTGTGATGAATGTGCAACACGTGCGGGGTTCTTAGCCGCTCCAGTTCCATTGAAGATTCCATAATTCTGTCGATAATGTCCCAATCCTCTCCTCCCCAACCTTCCTTGTGGATATTGAACCCGCCAAACCTGTCCCAATCTGACTTGTATATCCCTACCAGACCAAATCCCCTCGCCTCCCAGAAGCCATTTGGAGACCCGACGTTCCCTCCGCACTTCATTCTAGTTAGCATTGGTGTGTAGGAGAGTTTACCTTGAATTGTGCGCTGTAACACAGAAATGGTTAAAATACAATTATTACCTGAAATTTTTGCCTTCAAGCCAAATTAATTAATAATTTGCGACATTTTAAACTCGCAAGTGCGCAAATCATAAAATAAATAATTTGAATTTCATGAATGGGGGGACATAAAGGCACTGGACTGGCAAATTTGCAGCTACAACAGCTACAGTTGGCAAGATGCAGAGCTCCAATTGTGGAGGGTTGGACTACTGTGTGCAAAAGACGTTATGCATAATGACATCAAAAGAGCCACAACAGTGATTTTCGGCTCGAACTGCATTGTACATGCAAACGAATCCAATATGGCGTCCTATTTCGCAGTAATGTTGACATGTGTTCCGATGTGGCTGGACAGTCGAGTAAAACTGACCCAGAGAATCTCTAAATAGGGTGAAGCATAGGTGGACAAGTTCGCTCTCGTTTCTACAAAAGTTTTAGTATTCCCCCCACCGCTGACACAACTGTCCGCCATCTTTGATTTGTGCGTACCTAGAACTACCATACTGCCTTTCGGGCCGTGTGACGTCATTATGCATAAGGTCTATATCTATGTTGTAAGCTTCTAAAGTACACAGAGCTGGAGATTTAGTTTTGAAACTGAAACGAAGCGTTTAGGTGCGTCTTTAACTCTTTTGGACGTTTCCGTCGCCCCTAAGTTTGTAAGGTGCTGCTATCAATTAAACTAACTGACAACTGAATGCGTATGTGAAAACAATTTCAATAAATCACGATTCAGAGATCTGCTTATGCAAGTTCGACCACTGAGCTTACTAGATGGTAAAAAAAGGTGACCAACTTGTAGACCCCCTCGGAAATTACCTTACGAATTTCGTCCACAACAGAACTGGCAAGCTCCAGATGCAGATCCATGAGATAAACAATGGCATTAGGATCCTTAATGGAATTTACGGCTTCATTATAAGCTGTAGTCTTCACGAAACCTTTATTCCCAACTCTCCGCACAAACTTTATTCTCGGTAACGATGTTCTCCTCTTTGCACCTTCGAAATCAAAATCTGAGCTGTTATAGTCAAACACAACTCCGTGGACGTGCTCATCTTTAGTCTCTTTATAAATGTTTTCCAAGTTGTTTATAAAATGTTGAATCCAGCGGCCCTGGTTTTGCGCCGTAACAACAAAGTAAACGTTTGCTTTCTTATTCCATCGGAGGCCTTCGGGAGAACACAACGACTCGCTGTTGTTGGGTTGTTGCATGTACTCCGACAAGACAACGGTTTTGTTCTCTTTTAGATCCGTTAACTCAAGCTCCATAAAATATCGCCTGTTGAGATACTTGTTGTCCGGTTTGAGCTCCAATCTTTGGATGGCCTTAAGTGCATATTTCCTACAAAAACAGGCACCAAAGTTTAGACGAAATAACATGTGTAACTTCAAAACCATTAAGGTACATTGTTCACGTAAGCGTGGAATTTTGGCTTATTTTCCAACTGCGTTAATACTTAGATAATGTAGTTTAATGGTTATCCCTTCACTTTATTGCGTTAATACTTGTTTCAGTCCATTGCTTCAGTTTGACCGGCAATCAGTGTATCCGAGTTGAATAATGTTTATATCCGAGTGACATTTTGCCATTCCTATCAGAGAAAATGGATGTAAACGCTTAGTGCTTATATCCCATATTTCGATATTTATTAGACAGCTGACTAAAAGGCTAAGAATTTGTTTAGATATAAAACGAAAGTTTTCGGTCGACTTGACCATCATCATTCGATTGATTTCCGTGTTTATGTGTAGTTAAAGAACAAAAGCAATTCTTAAGTTATTCCCCTTGGGAAGAGAGGCAATTCAAAGCACTGAATCAGTTGCTTATTCAGCGAAGGCTTTAGATTTGCAATGTAAATTGCTTCAAGAAACTTTCTTGTTTTCCAATGTGTGGCTCACTTAGAATGGTTGTCTTCGTTTTCGGCGATATGGCGGGCTGGCTCAGAGTTGTATTTAGGGTCTATCAGTTTGTGAACTACACTTTGAAGATTGATTGAATAATTTAAGCGGCTTTTTAAATTTGCACCTTCATACTCTGAACGTTCCATAACTCGCATTTGTTCATTTGGGGCTTTAATACTAATGGTATAAAATAGAAGCTGCACGAAAGACATGACTTGAAAACATATTTTCAAAACTTAAGCGATCATATTGTTAGGGAGCGGTCATTATTTAGTGTATATGTTATCAAGTGCTCCCCACGGGGCTTTTCAGCACTTGCAGCTCACGAGATCGAACCGAAAGCATACACA
>JANSTR010154451.1:0-10563 GCA_025434805.1 Antipathozoanthus remengesaui
CTTTGCTCTAACATCTGCAAATGGTTAGATCTTCGCGTCTTCTCGGATAAGGACGTTAAACCGTAGGCCCTCGGAGATCAGTAAGTTCTCCGGCCACCTTAGAATGGTATAGTCTCCCCAATTAGTAGGCTAGAAGATTTGAGACTTAAATAAAGTTACTTACTTATGCAGCCCATTCCTTTGCGGTTACGAGGGAGACTAACTAGATGATAACGATGATGAGTACCTATATTTAAACAGGCTTTCTCTTTCGATAATAATATAATACATAATTACGATAAAACGTAAATTTACAATAAGAAGTTACAATATGACAATACAGTAAGAATAATTCTACATTCTGTCTACCATCTATTAATTTCACAATTTAAACGTTTTCATTAAAAACTCTACAATAATGTCTCGACCTAATAACCATAAGATTTGTTCAAACCGTTAACTTCAAAAGCAAAGTGTTTGACCAGTGTGTGCAGTGTTGTGACAGCGTTGGAACCAGTGTGACCATTGCAAGTAATGTTACAGTGCTGGCGGTGACAGCACGATGACAACAGTTGTGAGGAGAGCGCTGAAACAAGTCACACTTGAGTTCACATTGCTGTCACAGTGCGCGCTGCCAGTTGCCACTGTTGCCACTGCGCTGATAGTTATCACGACTTTCACACAAGTGTGAACATTGCGGTAACAGTTCTGTCAGTTACAACTGCAATCACTGCGCTTTCAGTTGTCAACATTCTCACACTAGTGTAAACATTGTTGTCAACTGTCACCACTAACACACAAGCTTATCAATCATGTTGCTGCCATCACTGCCATATACCATCACTGTCACACGAGTGCCAATGGTCATTGCTGTGGTATTAGTGCAGCTGCACTGTCGTTGTGTAAGCTTCAACGTCCGTTTAGGGGATTTCTTCTTAATACACAACTAAACCATGACGACTACGAACCGCTGTACAGCAAAAGGAACAAACCGTTTCGAAGGTTGGGTTTATAGACCGAGGCAGCTGCCTTGGTCACGATGCCTTCTTCACGTCTGTCAATAGCTTCATTTAGAGCCTTCACTACATCTTCCCTGCAAAAGATTGATACTTTAAGTAGGTACGTTCGTACTATTCCGGAATGATCCCAAACGAACACATCCTTACACATGCTACAAGGAATATTTCTGTAAAAATTGCATTGTTCCAGTTTATCAGATCATTCATTCAACAC
Source organism: Antipathozoanthus remengesaui (assembly GCA_025434805.1). Classification (NCBI taxonomy): domain Eukaryota; kingdom Metazoa; phylum Cnidaria; class Anthozoa; order Zoantharia; family Parazoanthidae; genus Antipathozoanthus; species Antipathozoanthus remengesaui. The sequence goes on from JANSTR010154451.1 coordinate 1,213, forward strand.
TATAAGTTTCTACAATAGGCCCTTCCGTACAAGAAACCTTTATTCCAAAAAGCGAGTTAATTACCAGCAGTTTTTCAGGGCCTGTCAACTACTTGAACAAGTAAACTATTTCTGTGGATTTAAAGGGTGATAGTACATTAATTTATGAGTAAATCAGAGCTTTATGTAACGTGGATCACACACGTAGGGGCTCCCGTTGACTCAGTGCAAATCGGGCAGGACTCGAACTGGGAACCGCAGGACTCTCATCACAGAACTGAGCAAATGAAAGTAATCTTCACATCGAAGGTTCAACCTACTGAGCCATCTTGCCGCCACAATAACAACTTGTTCCTTTCCGTTATCAGGCAACGTATTTGCTAAAAACTTGACCGTATAGGGCCTTCCGTCATTTTCGATATCAACCATCTACTAACACAACCTTTTCTGTCAAATTTGCAGTACCGTACTTTAAAAGTTACCTAAAAAGATTCTCTTGTCTCTTTAGAAGAAGCGAATATAAGCCAAGGAGGCACCGCATAGTAGTTTATATATAAAACCCTTTTCTTTAGAACTATTTTAAAGAGCTTAGTTCCGATGGCTTTTTGTGGAAGTTTCTTCAGATGTTAACCAAGTTGATACAATAGGGTAAGATCTTTGTTTTGACAGGAAAGAGTTACTACCAAACAGATGTTTCAAAACCCATTCGATCTCTACAAAAGCAAAGTTATCACATGCCTGCTTCGAGCTTCTTTTCTCTCAACAAACTCAAGGTAACCAGGGCGTGCAGTGAATACTCTGCAAAAAACAAGAGATGTTTAAGTATTTTCAAATCGCTGATAGAAAAGTGAAAGTATCAGTTTGGGTAAAAGGTCATACTTGTCAAGGCACACGATTCGCTCTTTCAACGGAACATTGGCCAATTTCTTGTCGTTAACCAACAAAACGTCAAAGACAACGAAGCATGGATGAAGACCTGAAAACAACGGCCAAAAATAATATTTAATCAATCAATCTCTTGAGCACATGTAAGTTTACCAAGGTGTTTCGCTAGTACAGTACAACGAAGTATAATATGATAAAAATACTTCAGAAAAAGTTTCTAGCCAACTGCAACTTATTGATAGTCACATTCATGAGGAAAAGATCAAGAAAATGAGCGAAAATATGAACATAAAAACAGAAAACGTTACAACACACAACATGCACATTGTGAAGGATTACCAGTGGTGTAATGTAAACAAGTGCAATTTACCACCATGGCAAGTGTAATGACAGATTTCACAAATATCTGAAGGGGAAATTTTAACCCAAGATCTTAATGCGAAGCTTGCACGACAAAGTCAAAGATACTATGTATATTCGAGATTTTCTAGTGCTGCATTTCTACCCACAATCATACTCTTAAACCTGGTTTCCATACAGTCCGTGTCGTCCCAATCGCTCCGGTCACTTGAAAGCTTTGTTTTACAGAATACATGTTACTTTGTTTAATTAATCTATCGTGCAAAACAACCGCTTTGAAACAATTACAGGATTGGGGCAAACTATACGATCATATGGAGTGTTAGTGGCATCCTGCAGGAGAGACGTAGACGTAAGAAGAAACGGGCGATGTTAGGTTTCCGAACCTGGAATGAAGCGGGGACTGCAGCCAAAGACAGAAACACACAAAGAAACAGAATAAAGGGTCTCATTCTACAGACTGAGAGAAGGAAAGGACAATGAGCACGACAGTATGTGCAACACACATCAACAAAGATGAACATAGTTATTACATACCGTTGTCATAGGTAGTTGCACTCTTGACATCGGTGTGGGCACCTTTTGTTCTGAAAACAAAACAAGTTAAGGTAATAGGACTGAGTGGGGTCCAATTCGGTTTGCAATCATTCAAGTGATAATAAAGTTGGACGAAGCCGCAGTATGACTAAAGTCACAATTGGGCAAAACGACGTAATATTTACCAATTTATTACAAATTTTACAATTTCCGAAAATTACCAAAACAAACACATTTTTAATAGTACGACGCTATTCACAACAGTATTTACACTCCATTTGGTTTTGCTAGTTTCTCAGTTGTAGGTTGTTGCTACTCCGGAATTCCGACTATTTTCTTCTTGCTGATTAGTCAGAAGGCCACGCACTCAGACTGGTTCATTCAACTATCCGTAAACAGTGCTAATGAGCCAATCCGATTTGAGGAAATTTAATAAATAGCAAACTGAAATTGTTTGAAATGGATATCACTAAAATTATAACTTTACGCGAAGTAGTACCATTAATAAATTTTTCAGTTTAACAAGACTTACACAAATATCTCGGTCTTTGGATCATATATCACCATTTCTCCATCGAGAATACACGACGATACCTTGCTGGGAAACAAAATTATGTATTAAGTATATTAGAAGCAAATACATTTCGGTGAATCACGCATAGTCACAGTATGATAGAATACACAGCGCAAATGACACCGGCGTATATGTTCAGTATAATTGCTATAATTATTAATATGTTCAAATGCGCTTTACAATCATCAGTCTATTTAACAGTATTGAGTACAGAGGATTTGACGGACCACTTGCACTAAAACCGGATCACTACCTTACTCTTTCCGAGAAGTGCGGCTTTTGCTAAGTCCACCTGATAGAAGATCAAGAGACTACACCAACGACCTAACTTTCCGATCCACGGACTGCACTGTAAGCTCTCGTATGGCATAAAACAGATTTGCGAGAAACTAATAATATATTAACTAGTTCTTTAAAGACATGAAATGCAGTTCAAAAGAAAACCAATTAGACATATCCTAAATTCAGTGAGAAATTTCCTTCATCATTGATATATTACATGTAGATCTACAAAATGCTCTAAAATATAGTGTTTTCCATCAGTAGAGCTGATAAAGATCATAGCTTACACGTATGGGAATAGACTTGCCACAAGTCGACTCACGAATCACACCTGAGCAGTTTAAATCTGATCTCTGCTTTATGCTCTAATAAATACTTCTAAAACAGCATGCACTATACTAAGTGTATGTATAAGTGTATGCTCGACGGAAAAGACACAAAATGAATGTAATTTGTCACTTACAAACAGAAACTTTGCTGATGAATAAGAATTACTGTTTGCAAACAGCTGTTCGTAACTCGTCTGCCTTTTCGTTTTGACAACATCGTCTTTAATCCACCACACCAAAAAAGATGGCGGCTGTACATTTAACCACAATGCCTTGCGAACTTAAATTAGTAAATATTGCTGAACATGGAAGACCGTTGTTTGGGGAACATGTCCACATACTAACATTAACAACATTGTGTATGCTAAGTTTGAAGTTCTTATATCCTTTCTGTACGTTTTTATGAGCGTTTTTATGTTTTTCGTGCAAGGCCATCTGTTTTGTTACGGTCAGTTGTGCTCTACCTATCTTCACTTTGTATTGGTCAGAACTAGTTAGGAAACCGGAACAGTTTCGCCATGTGCTATTTAAGAATATAGTGTTTGAGTACTTTCTCATGCATGGTCCGTATTTTTCAATGAAACTTTCACTTCATAAAGGCGATAACCTCACCTTGAAAAGCAATCGGCAATAAGCGGAGTAAGAAATCCTTCTCTTGAACTTTCCCCGAACGTGTGAGTATATTCATTTGCACTACAACGACAAACGCCTGTTATTAGAGCAAAGCAATAAATATTTGAAAGGTAATTGGATAAGTGCATGTACTACTTGTAAGAATTCGCGACGGAAAGAAGTTCCTTCATATAAAAATAAGAACAAGAATAGGAATATTAAACTTTATTGGGCAAAACCAACAAAGTTAACACGTTTTTACGCTGTGCGTAGTCATATTAAATATACGGTGCCCAAGAGCACTGATCCAGAATGCATTGCAAACTTTGCAACCACAGGTACCCCACACAAAAATTAAGTTCGAACTAAATCCAACAGGAAACTACTGAGTAATAAATATAAAATACAGATTAATGTAAAGAAAATTTGAATAGATACACATGTCATAAATTTAAATAAATAGGAACAGAAAACGAATCGAAACCACTACTATCTCAAACCTTTCTAAGAAACAATGACCATGTGAATATTATTGCGTACGTGTGTGTTGTATACTCAGGAATTATGAACGTTAGGATTCAAAGAAAACGCCACTAAATAAGCTAGACAAAGCCATTTAAATTGTCAAAAGAAAGAAATGAAAAAATATCCAAACAAGGAATCAAGAGTTATTTCTTGCATTGTAATCTACAGGACCAGAAAAGCATACGTATCTATACCGATAGGATTTAAAGACCCCTTTTCTAGACTTCTGGCCCGCCATTTCAGAGGATATTTGAATGTTATTAACAAACTGAGAACGTAAGAGATGTGCATACCGAGGAGAACGTTAACATATTTTCAGTATTTACCAGCAAAACAATCAAAGCCTTGAGAAATCTAAGCAGAAGAGTTACGCTCTCCTAAATATTACAGGAACCAAATTTAGACATGCTCGGGAAAGACTGCAGGACTGGTCAACGTACATGATAATTATGAGATAACATGGAATGCATCTGACGGCAATGTTTTGAAACTCTCCAACTGCCATCATTGTGCAGCTCGTTTTCTAAACAATTCGTCCAACAGCAAACGATTATTCCAACAATAATTCAAATGTGTTCCGTGCAGAGTTAATCAAAAATAAAAATAACTGAAATGCTGCAACAATACGGGACTTTATACCTGATCATTCAACATGATATTTGAAATCTCTACTGCACCTAGTAAAGTGATACATTAAGTGTACTCAACAAACTACCTGTAAATGAAATGGTATAAATCACGTGAAGACTGATCTATACATTGTGATCATCAACATGAAGTCATTAATATAAAGGCAATGGCAAGAAATAGTCAAACCAAATCTCACCTTCTTGAAAAATACTTGAAGGAATTTCCCTGCTTGTGAAGCTGCATTCTTTCACCATCAATTTTAGTCTCAATAAAAAACGATTCGTGATTCATTATCTTTTCGACCTGTTGTTCGAGTTGAATAAACAAGAAAGAGCTACAATTTTAAAACGTCATAATAAATCAGTAGTGTAGTACTACGGTTACTATCCGTGTAAACTACAAGATGTTAATTTAACATAACCTTTATCTAGCTACATTATATTAACATTTATTAAATACCAAACACCGGATATTGAGTTTCTGGTAATCTGATTGGCTCTCTACCCACGGTATAATCATATGTCCTGCAGTTTGTCCAACTTTAGAAACTGACAACCTTATGGCCGAAAACTTGAGTCGGTAGAAAATAAAATGCCAGATGTTTTTTTCCAGTGTTTCCAGCTTATACATGGTAGCCGACTTGGTGCTTCGCACCTCATCCGCTATTTAAAAGCTCATACACAACGCACGTTCGTGGAATAATTGTTAAGTATAAAATGGTTCACCACAAATCCACACAAACCATGAAAAAGTATTCAAGGTATCGTCTTTCCAAAGATGCTTTATGTTTATGTTATGCCAAGTGTTGTAACTGTGATAAAATCCACACTGCAGCACTTTTCTTCAATCTCCCATTCTCGTATATCCAAACATTTACAATTACCTACAGTTTTGTTTATTATGTTTCAGTGATAATCAACTAATCATATGTCTGTATTGCGGTCGCGTGCCGATCCATTATTTAACAACAAACTATCGGACTGTTCGCACGTGATCTCCTTTTGGGGTTGTTTACGATCATATTTTTACTGGCAGTTTTTGTAGCAACCTTCATCCAAATCATGGCCGAGTCAGGGATTTTTAAAGTCTCGACTTAAATATCTTTTCATGTCGGGCTTGGATGAATCCAATAGGTGTATAATAATGTGTCCTGTCTGGGTACGTTATGTACCTGTTCCATGGAGCCCCTCTGGCCAAGCATGGGTCTGAATGGTAGGAACAGGGTGATCTCCGCTTCATTCATCCGCACATTCGGATCCCTCAGATCCTGACACACCTGCACGTTGTCAGAACAAACCACAGGATATTTCAAAGTCAGTTTAACTTTTCGCAGTTACATCCTGCGAGGAGTTTTACGGTAGTTACCTTTTAAAAGTGCTCACGAACATACATCCTACTTTAACGAAAGGCCAGTTTTCTAAATGTTTGAAAGTTGCACTTCTGTATTTTCAGCTTACTAATTACTGTGAATACGTCACAAAATCAGCAAAATAAAAATTTATTCTACTTATTATATTATAAACACCAATGAATTCAGTACCAGGTGAAGCTTCGTGAAAACATTATTAAATTAACATGTCATATTCACACGTGGAAATAACACCGTTGCTATGGCTACATAACAAATCGAACCATACGAGCCTTTAATACTGCAAGCAATGATAATGTGAAATGGTTTGGTATTTCATAGGTGTTTATATAATAAAGGGAATATTACACGACTGCTGCGCTTGGAGATATGAAATTTCTCTCCTCGTTTGCTGCACTCACTCGTGAAACACTTCCAATAGAAATTTCGCATTTTCGCGCACTTATGTAATATCCTCTATTTATTAACCAAGAGTGAGGTCATTACAGGGAAACCTCAGAACGAGCCCTTGATGTACTGACCGAGTGATAGCGAGTCAATACATCAAGGCAGAGTTCTGACATTTCCCTGTAATGACTGAATGGTTAATAAGTTATTTATTATATGGTCTTTCTTCGACATCTTTGTTGGATCCATGCGGCGAACGAATCTAGTCAGCAAGCGGTTCAAGAAAACTGAAATCTCATATTGACCGCTCATTATCAAATTATCATAAAATCTTTTGTTGTCAAGAGGCAGTCAGAGTGCACGTGCTATCTTAGCCATATAATAAATCCAGATCTTGTCAAGGGACCCCATTAATATCTTTTGAACCGGTGCAATAACAAGGATTCTCACAATGAGTTGTATTAAAGAATCAGACGTGAAACTACACGTACCCATTTACAACTTTGTTCGTACAGTTTATACTTGTTATGGGTTTGTGAACAGTTAAAATAATAGTTATTATATTAAGGAACTATGATTGGAAAGATATTAATTAGAACATCATAAAACCTTCGATAGACTGTTACAAACACTGTGGAGCTCAGCCGCATCAGGATGGTACACATTAAAAACGGAGTTCTCGCTCAGACCAGTCTTGAGATCCTGGAATACGAATACCAAATAAGTAACATCAAAATATCGAACTGAACAACAATTTCTGTATTTCCTTGGGACAAAGCCCTACAAAAGTCAGATCTTCCTCTTTTAACAGAAAATGTGCTATGTACAGTTAAAGGCTGAACAAACGGTTCTGGAAGACTATGCTATAATAAATTCTATTATTATTATTATCATGGGTAGCCAAAATGAACAGCATAATTTTCCATCGGAGGGAAGAATATTATTAAAAATAAGGATTTGTTTAAGACCAAATCAAATACATACTTTAGTATGATGCAAACACAAAGAGTAACTACAGACTGACACGAGTTTAAAAATTATCAATTATCTCAACTTACCTTCAATATGACTCTAATTAGCCACTTCTGCAATAGAAAACGAACAAGACCTCAGAACTGAAGGATGCTTAATTTTGTTGGTGGGAATTCGAAGTATGTATACACAGAACAGAATTTGTATAGCAGATGGATGGATAGACATCCAAATTTACAACAAGAGTGGACAAATAGTTGTAGATTGTCGTTTAGGGAGATGGTCAGTATGCATGGACAGGGAGGGATGTACATGTAAGTGGTTAGATAGACATACAGAGTAACAGCAAGAGTGGACAGAAAGCTGTAGATTGTCATTTAGGGAGATGGGCAGCTATGCATGCACAGGGAGGGTTGTACATGTAATTGGTTACATGGGCAGACAGATGAACAGCCAGATATATGCTGACAGATGGCAAAACACAGATGGATGGATCACAGTGGATAGACTGACAGAAGATGGATACATTTCAACTGATACTGAGCAACTCTGGTTTTGTGAATTACCGCTTATGCATTGCAACGCAAATCAAATAACATCTAGAGACTACATTAAATGTTCCACTTGAAATAAGTTAATTTTATTCGATTAACTCACTGGGCATTTTAGACTTATACAGGTATCTGATATGAAATATAGAAAACTAAAAATTACAATCTATTTTAAAAGGCTTTAAGCATTTATATGTAGGAGTTGATGTCTGGTTCATCGTCTGCTTTCAAAACTCAAAGGAACTTTGTTCATCGATGACGATCAGCACAATTCGTGCAAACATGGTTGTTAATAGACAAATAAATACTGTAACTATGTCGACAACATACAAGTTTTTTTCCCCAAGGACTATACCATAGATGGGCAAATGAAGAAAAATTTGGTGACAGACCATTGGACATTACCCACCTGTTCTAAAGCACTTGTGTTACGCAGAAGGACTTGTAGAGATTTCTTGACCACATCTCGTTTCTTTTCCAAATTGGCCTGTGCAATTTCATCTAAATGGGAGTTAACATCTTCAATGCTGAGGCTATGTTGAAAAGATTTAAAACGGTAAGAACTAGCAAGATTTTACTGTTTTTCTACTATTTTATTTTACACTAATGCATATGACAAAATCTGGTATACTTGTCTGTCTGACTGAAAATCTTCACAACTAACTTTTCAAATCAACACTTGTCGCCTGCACAAGGACAGCAGTGGTAGTTAGTCAAAGAACACTTTAAGATCACCACCTCTATGATCATCTAGACCTGGGGTATGCAGTTATACTAATTTCTTATAATAACAATAATAATAGAAATAATAATAATAGCCCTAGTAGTAGTAGTAGTAGTAGTATTACAAAAAGTATTTCACAGTTTAGGGACTCTGCATCACCAAAGGGCGCTTTTCTACAGGATTCTGTATCAACAAAGGATGCTTTTCAACAGGATTCTGCATCAACAAAGGATGCTTTTCAACAGGGTTCTGCGCATCACCAGAGAATGCTTTTCAACAGGGTTCTAGATCAACAGAGGATGCTTTTCAACAGGGTTCTGCATCAGCAGAGGATGCTTTTCAACAGGATTACATACATACATACATATATATCTGCATCACCAGAGGATGCTTTTCAACAGGATTCTGCATCACCAGAGGATGCTTTTCAAGAGGGTTCTGCATCAACAGAGGATGCTTTTCAACAGGATTCTGCATCACCAGAGGATGCTTTTCAACAGCGTTCTGCATCAACAGAGGATGCTGTTCAACAGGATTCTGCATCACCAGAGGATGCTGTTCAACAGGATTCTGCATCACCAGAGGATGCTTTTCAACAGCGTTCTGCATCAACAGAGGATGCTGTTCAACAGGAT
>JANSTR010154462.1:0-10562 GCA_025434805.1 Antipathozoanthus remengesaui
TCTAATGTCCAGCCCCTTAAGCAAATTCATTCGTCAAATGCCCGGCGCCCGTTCAAGTTATGACTGTCAAATGCCCGTTCCTCCAGTACTAGTCTCGCATGCCATACAAAAAACAATGAATTGGATAATTTATTCTCTTTTTAATAATAAACAAAACATTTTAGCTGAAAGCAGAACAGAACGGCGAAACACCGACTACAAAACAAGTCAGTCATGACGGAGGTGGAATCGCAGAAAGAAGTTCAAATAACAAATACAAAGTAAAATTGCAAAATATGTGCCAACACAACTAAACAATCATTTTTCCTCCGCTGTAAAATGTCCGGGAATCGGGACACAGCTTGGCGTCAAACACACGGCCATGCAGAGCTCATGCACCTGCTCTCTAATGACCCGGTTTTTCCCGGTGGTTTATATTTACCATATACCTGAAAAGTAATTTTCTGCAATCTTAGATAGTAAGAATAATGGAATATCATCATTACTTCATGCTGACTTTGATTTCTGCTGTCTGGTTTGACAGCAATACTTAACGAAATATGGCTATCTGGCGTCAAATCAATCAGGAAGTCAAGAATTTAAGAAAGCAATCGAGACCTTTCAAGCTTTCTTCGGTGTTACAGTGTCTGGCAAACTTGACAGGTTCACATTGCCGGAGCTAAAAAAACCTCGCTGTGGTCTCCCAGACATTGGTCCAAATTCTCACTCTGATGGTAAATGGGCAGAAAGGAAAAACTTCACATTCTTTGTTCAAAATGGAATGGATCTCGATGAAGACACGACAAGAAGGATTGTCGAGGAGGCATGGGCCTTTTGGTCAAGATTCACGGGTTTGGACCTTAAGGAAATAGGAAATCCAGAGGATGCTGACTTTAAGATCAGGTTAGTGTGAGGTATTTTACAATAAAGGTATTGATAGGACAGATATGATATAAAACTTGAGATGTCGTGTCATTTTCGCCATTGGGAAGATAATTTCAGTTGGTTTTGCAAGGGTTAAGGAAACATGGGTGAAGCTGAAGTATATATTGGGTTTGAATGAAATATGCCAACCAAAGTTCATCACTGGTTTGAATTATCAGTAAAATGTGATTGGTTTAAGATAATTAGTCAAATTGAGATGAGAAGAGTTCAATAATCCCGGTAATTATAGGACAAAGTCCAGTGCGACCAAGTTTGAAAATGAAGACTCGACCAGTACTCCGCCGACAACCAAACATTGATCCACAGTGTGGTTGATATCAATAGCAAAAAATGTTGATAAATGACTAGGCCCTAAAAGATATCTTTCTTCTCTCATCAACTGTAGTTGGCAAATTGCGTAATTTAATAAAAATATTTAACGCGTCAATAAGAAATGGGATTTGAAAGGAGTAGCCATGTGGAATTTAGCAGTGCTGGTTTCTTTCTTCATATTGCCACTTTACGGACATTATATTAGCATCGTTAGAAGTATTTTTAATATTTATTCTTATTTTAAACATCTAGTTTCGGTACCTACACGCACCACGGCACAGAGGTTGAAAAGAAATGCCCTTGGGATTTTGACGGCTTTGACGGGGATCTTGCCCATGCCTTCGCACCACGTGACGGCCGGGTGCATTTCGATGACAGCGAGTACGCGCCCACCTCCCACCCCCACAGCAATAAATCTGGCGAAAATTTCGGGGTGGGCGCGTGGTCGACGCCCTCTCACAAAGTCCTGGTGACGGCTATGATGTTTAATATTTTTCGCAAGAATCTGCAACAATCTCTTACAGGCTTTAGAATAAAATGTACAACTTGTCCGCTTGCATTCATATATATATATATATATTTTTTTTTTCCTAACATTTCCAAGTTTTGTAAAATCTCTCTTGCACATATCTATATATTCCTATGCCTGGATATAGTTTCATTTCATCGCATCATATAATACAAAATAATGTTTTCTTTCAATTGATTTCGAGCTATACTGATTCTTCATTTTCACCAGGTGCAAGGGACTTCTGTTCACACCAAAGTGTTATTATCCTTGATTTTGTTTCAATTTACTGGTTACCCCCCTCACTTACGTATAGATCGCAGCTATTACCATCTTAATGAATTTACCATTAGCTCCCATCTGGCCTTGTGGCTTAGTTGGAAGAGCAACAATGACTGTTCCAGAGGTCACAAATTCAAATCCGATCGGGGTCAGCGATTTTCTCTTTATTTAGGATATTTGTAGTGTACGTACAATATATTCACCCTAACCCCTGTGTTCTTCACCTCAGTATTTCGGTTCCTTCCATCTATGGACACAACAAATAGTATGTAAGGTAAGCCGTCGATAAAATAAAATCACGCTAAAATAGCAAATAAATAAATAAATAAACACGCTAGCACAAATGCTACCAGGACTGTATCGTAATCGGTGTGGTTGCATCACTAAATCAATCTAAAAGTTTTCTTTTAAATGGTATATTCGCTAAATAAACTGTTAAACTTTGCCGTGTACATTTAACACATCCTCGAAAGCCAGGGGCTCTCCATGCAAAAGCCGTCAACTTCTCTCACCAGTGGTACCTTCGTTTCTGAGGATGATTAAACATATCGAATTAATGTCATTTAGTCATCACTATCTACATAAAAACTGACCTTAAACTATGTAAACACTAATAGTTTTAAAGTGAAAATAACCAACCTCAGAAACTAAACTATCTCCTCCGCCGCCTCTATAGTCTACTTGCGTGTATCTCTTGTGCGGTCTAGTCGTCTTTGCTAGTCAGCTTACTTTGTATGCAGGGTTCGTACGCCACCTGGAAAACCTGGAAATCCTTGAAATTCGGAATTTTTCTTTCCAGGCCTGGAATTCCTTAATAAATGGGGTTTTTTTTTAAAGCGACCTGGAAAAATCCTTGAATTTTAAGTTTGCAGTCCACTTAGTGAAATTTGTGCTGATAGAATTGTTTTAGTCATACGTTTTGTTCTTTATATAATACAAAAATAACATCGCTACTCTCGATCGTGTGAATCGCATTCCAACTTGCCGTAGTCCCAATTTTAAAATAAAGGACTAGGTGCAAGTGTATTTGCGTATGTGTGCATTTCCGCTGATCGTATAACGTGGGCTCTTTTCAACTCGTCACATGGTTTTTGGTGTCGCAAAAAAGTTGGTATTTTGGTGTTCAAATTGACTTTATCTTAGAGTGTCTCCCATATATCGAGACCTTGAAAAGTTAAGCACACCTGAAAATCACCTGGAAAAGTCCTGGAATGTTGCTTTGAGCAAAGGGGAAGAACCCTAAGTATAAAAAAGTCAAATTCTCCCAAAGAGTATGAAGAGAAGTCTGGAATAACTTGAGGAGAGATAAGAACTTGATCAGTAGTCACTGTCCTTACTCGACTGTCTTCAATTAGTGTTCAAATACTTAATATTCTATATATTATAAATATTATAAGCAAAATTTGATTAATTATAAATAGCTTCTTTCTTGCTGTTTCCTAGTGATACCATTCCAACCCAGTGGCTACTGAACAAGATGAATGAGATTGGGCTAGCAGCATACCAACAGAACTTTACTATACGCATTCCTTTCTCTGCTCGCGAAAATGATAGTATTATTACAGGGACCAATGTTTATGGTATATTGCGTGCTCCAAGGATTGCAGGAACAGAGGCAGTGGTTTTGAGTGTGCCACATCTCGGTGGTAATAATATGGGAGCCATTGCTTTGATGCTGTCACTGGCTGATCACTGTCGAAGTAAGTAGAGATATTATCAACAGTAAATACTTTTGTTAATCCTGATTAAGCAAGTAAATAGCTCTTAATAGCCAAGTGCGAGGTCCGTACAGTAAGTTGTGGACTGACTTTTTTCCTTTCTTTGTATGCCCCAAGCGCAAAGTGCGCGAGCCATGAAAATAGGGAAGGAAAAATGAGGATCCATAACTTACTGTATGGACTGAGCAAACAAGGTTAATAAGATATTTATTATATGGCTGTGCTGAAAAATGTTGACAAAGTTTATAAATGCAGGCCTGCCACTCGAGAGCTAGAGGTCCGTATGGCAACTTACGGTCCTGAAGTTGACTAATAACAGCATGTGCGAAATCAGTCAGCCATATAAGTTGCAATCTTATATGAGTACAATAGCTGGGCATGAGTCCTACTAATCTACATCTACATTGATCTAATTGGGGAGATTAAATGACTGTACACCTTTCTAAGGTGGTGGAAGAACTTACAGATCCCCAAAGGCCTAATGGTTTAATGTCCTTATCGGAGAAGATGCAAAGGTCTGACCAATAACTTTACAGATGTTAGAGCAAAGGCAGCATCTTCTCCTCACTTCTTTTAAGACCCTGAGTGAACAAGCTTAAGGCTGGGAATTGAACCCAAGCTGCTCGACTGACCAGCACCTTACCAAACTGTGTGAACCATGTGGCAGTATTGCTTTATAGTCATGTACTAGGTTTTAATTGGGACTGTACAATAATTATAATATATTGTTCCCATGGGAGTAGCAACAAGGTGCAGAAAACTACCCCTGAAGATGACTTTTAAGTTGAAAATCTTTGATTTTAAAGGTACTGATTTTAAACTTTAAACTGTACAATCTTATACAACAGAAGTGATATTTGGAATTATAATATTTACAGGGAAATTTAGTACTGCAACAAAAAAATATTCCATATTCTGGACAATCCTTAATTCTATTGTTTAATCTTGTAAGAATTGGGGGTCGAAATTATGGCTATTTTATTTTACGGTATGTCCTTTTCTGAAAACAACAATAACAATGTGCAAGTGGAAATTCTCGACAAAACATCATGTTATGCGCATGCGTAGGTCATTAACAGTGAATTAATTTTATAATGCACTGATGTGCAGTATGGGAAATACAGACCTCCCAAGAACCAATCAGAATGTGCATAGTATCTTTGCCAGTTTGATATACAAATATGTTATTAAGTAGTTAACCCAACATATTGATATTACTTTCCTGAAGGTTGTTAAAATGACTCTTGCAGAACAAAGTTACTGGTCAAAAGACATCATATTTGTTGTCACTGAAGAGGCTGAGATTGGCATGCAAGCATGGCTGGAAGCTTATCATGCTGTTCCATCTTCTTGTAAGATTTTAATAGTAAATCGTTTTATTGAAGTCAGTTTTATTGAAGCTGAATAGATGTAATGTGTGGTAAAACCAGTACATATTAACCGAAGTGGTACTTATTCTCAAGTTTCTGTGTACGATATTCCCGCCATGTCCCATAAACAGAAGGGCATCTAATTTGCATAATAATTGAATTGTTTTCATAACAATAGAAATATGTATCAGTTTTGACACTTCATTTTTTAAAATATATTTTTTCAACTTATCTTATATATATTTTTTAAAATATATTTTTTGGTACTTATCTCAAGTTTCTGTGTACAATGTTTTCACCATGTCCCGTAAACAGAAGGGCATCTAATTTGTATAATAATCGAATCATTTTCATAACGATAGAAATATGTATCAGTTTTGACACTTCATTTTTTTAAATATATTTTTTCAGCTTCTTGCTTTTAGAATCTAATTGGAAAGGCAAGAACTAAACCACTATACCATGTTCATGACTTCATAATATGCTGACAAAACAAAAGAAATTTATTATTTGTTTACTTTATTTACAAGTATTTGTTTAATGCATGACTTGAATTCAAAGAAATGAAACAAGAGGGCAATGAAGAAATTAGAAGGGTGCTGGAAAAAACAAAAGGGCACAGGGAAAAACAGAAGGGTGCAATGCCCTTCCGTTTTGGCCAGGCGAGCACACTGTGTATACTGAGACCCAGGAGTGAACACAGTGGAACCCCGCCTTACAACCACCGCGTTAATATGACCACCTCCTTTTTACGACCACAGTTTTCTGGCCCTGAAAAATGCACTTCTCATACATTTTCTTAGAGAAAAAACCTCGCTAATACCACCACCTCTTTAATATGACCACATTATTTTGGCCCGAAGGTGGTCGTATTAACAGGATCCCACTGTAGTTCAGACATGTCTTTCAAAAAAAGGTTTTATTGCCATTAGTAAAATTGTTATTGTTGGCAAGTCATTGCATTTCTCGGCTTCTCATGATAAATTCAGGCATCAAATTGATTTTATTTATAATTACCCAAGGGTCTTTGTTGATATTGCCTTTCCTAACCATTCATGATTATTACGAGACATCAAGTCAGATCCTCTACATGGTCACTCGGGATCGATCCAGGCAGCTATTAACTTGGAAATGAACTCCAACAAAGTGAACCATTTTGATCTCCTCATCGAGGGTATTAATGGCCAACTGCCGAATCTGGACCTCGTGAATATGGTCTTCAGACTCTGTCACAAGGAGGGTGTACCAGCTGCCCTTCACACACAGGTAATGAGCATCTGTATTAATTTTGTATCAGCTGGTGACTTGACGTATTCTTCATGTATTGACAAAACAATTTTCCATTTAGCTTTAGCCTAAGCCTGCATAGCGACTCAAAGGGCAGGGGTTCAGGAGAAAAATTGAGTGAGCTAGCGATCACAAGCAGATGAGGGGGACTGGGGAGGAGGGGAAGGAAAAAGAGAGCCTGCCGCAAGACTATTGTTCAAATGTTGTATCTCGATTTCTGAGAGACCGAGAAAATGCCATTGGCTGAAATGTGTGAATTGGCAACAACAATCCCCAATCGTCCTCGTCCAATCGTTCTCTTTCTTCCCCGGCTCCTTGAGCCGCTACGCAGGCTAGCTTTAGTCCTTCATCAGAAATGTCAGCTTTCTTCCTACCTTCCTAATTCTTTTGTCAACACATGGTTGAATAATTTGGTTTTACTATACATTTACAAGCTCTGAGTTAGTCTATAGTACTACAGACTGTGTAGTTCATTGCCAGAGATGGAATTCAAGAGAGTTTGTATAGAACAACAACAACAATAACTTTATTTCTGTGTCATTATGGTTTAGTATTTCTACTAATAGGGGACACATTAAAACTCTAAAATATTTGGGATAATTACATAATTACATAAAATTACATAAAATTTAAAATCTCTAAAGGCTACAATTTGATATATGTAAAAAATAAGCAAAACACAGTCTAAAAATTTACAGATATAGTAGTTTATGGTTATAATTACAGTGCTGTACAAACACCCCAATTAATTCCTTCTGAGCGATAGCCCTAGTAAGAAAATGGGCCCACACGGTAACCTTAACGGTTACTCCCTCTCTAAAAATTTACAGTTGCCTGAATGAGTGGATGAATAAATAGATGAATGAATGAGTGATTGAATAGTGAGTGAGTGAGTACAAGTGAATGAATGGATTAATAAATGAATGAATGAATGAACGAATGAATGAATGAATGAAATAATGAATGATATGATGAGTAGGATCGGTAGATAAAAATGGTTGAACTTTTTTTAAAAAATAAACATAATGTGCAATGCGATTTACATTTGTCTCCCTCATTCAGCGATCAATAATTGTTCAAGCTATTACTCAATAAAATGAAGTTTACATTGTTGTTGTATGTACTTGTCTCTTGTAATGTCTGTTTGTCTTCTTATCACACAAATTCGGGGTCATTCTACTATTTACTGAGATACAAAATTTGAAGTTTCCCCCCAGAGAGAATCACTTGATAGATGTCATTGAGATAAGTAAGCCATAAAATCTGGCAGAAACTTCGACTTTGGTTATCATATCTCAATATGTACTTTTATTCGTAACAATGTATTTTATATGTCATGTAAAGTCACAGTAATTTTTTACCCGAAGTGATTAATATTTATCATTTCTAAATGCTTAAAAGCAATATTACAAATTGACACAAGGAACTGCGCTGTCAAATATTATTTTAATAATTTCAGGCCAGGTGAATATCTGCTATCCCCTCCTCCACAAAAATATTTGTTACTTTTTCTACTCTCCTTAGTAACTCTACTATCCCTTCTTTCTCCCTCCTGACATACCTTCTCTTTCTTTCTTAACCTATCCCCAGTACTACCTACCCCCCTAATATACTACTTGGTGGTTTTTTTCTTTCTTTTCATTTGGTGGCAATGGCAGAACTTGAACCTGGGATGTCTTGCTTACACAGCCAGTATCTTGACCACTACACCACCAAAGCCAATGGAAGTGAATCAAACTTTTTACACATCTGATATTGCCAGTTGCTTATTAGGTTAGAACCTAGTTTGAATCGTTTTTACCAAGACTGTTACGTACCATTTTTACTTAGTTTGAAATCATTTTAGATTACAAACGGTACAGTCTGCATTCTATGCAAAGACCTTTTTGAAGCCCACATTATTTCTTTGCTGTTAAGTTTTCTTTTGTATTTAAACACGATGTTCTAGTAGAAATGGCTCCTCCTTCTTTTCTCCTCTGTAAATTTGAAATTCTAAATGCACTGAACAGTAGACAAAACAAATGTGTGTAGCAGATGCACGCTGTTCTCTATATGGTGAATACAGAAACCAAATAAACCTGAGAATTTAAAAGAACAGAAGTAAGCTGCAAACAGTTTTGTCACAACTAGCATTTGTTGGTCTCCGTTATGCTCTTGCTTTCACATTATTAAATTGTCTTCCATGTAGTTTTTAGTATATATAATGATTTATTAGTCTTTTATTTGATGTTAAATTTTATTGTGTAGTTTTGTCGAGTGAACAGGAGATATTATTATTATTATTATTATTATTATTAGTAGTAGTAGTAGTAGTAGTAGTAGTAGTAGTTTTACCCAGTTTTATGTAGTTTGAAATCAATTTTGCCTACAAGTTATATTCTCCTGCACCAAACACTTAAACAATGTCAGTCTGTTATTCAATGGAATGCACTTCTCTTGCCCGTTTAATAGGCATATGATCATCTGGGATTTGACAACTGGTATGACTACGTTCATGCACTGACCTCCATGTTCATGATGATGTGTTACCAAGCCGCTGGCACCCCCACTGCCAATCATGGACTATATCATCGATATCGCATTGAAGCTTTAACACTGAGAGGAGTTCATGATAAACAGTATGGAGAGCGTGGATTCAAGGACACAGGAATGTAAGAATACTGTAATCGGCATTTTGTAATGTGAAATGAGAGTAACACTATTTTCATTTTGCAAGCTAATTTGTTTTAATTATGATATTATTTTTTAACCATGGCCAGCTTGGGTTTTCAAAAGGTTCAAAATGGGAACTAGTAGTGATAAATAATATTGAAAAAATATGAATATTTAACTGCAAATCTTATTGATTGTCCAAGTTAAGTTCTTTTACGGGGTTGAACTGTTATAAATTAAGACAGGTATCCTGTTAAATATTGTAGTATTTGTATATATGCTGTCACTGGGTCCATGATCAGTTGTGAATCTGACGTGGTTATCATTCATACACTGATGTAGCATTCATGAATTTGGTGACTTTACGAACCCCATGTCTCTATGCCTGGTTTACATGTACTGTATACACTAAATCTATTTCCAAGTGAAGTGGCTCATAGGACCGTTGCTTATCTCTGGTTTCTGTAGTCTTACATGTAAGTACTGTAGATGAGAATACATGACTTCCCTGGACAAGACACTAATCCTTCACAGGCCAGCAGCTAGCAGAGGCCTGTACTCATATATACAGCTTAGTCGACTGGAACAAATCCAACAAAGTGTCTTGTTCAATGACACAAAACAGTGGTCTTGTTGTCGTACACTCGTGTATAAACAAGGCCTCGACATTTAAAACTATCTGTTATTTTTTATCTTTCTAGTAGTTTTTGTTGAAAGAACATGTGGAGAATCTTTCCTTATAAAACATATTGATCAATTTTATTTGGTATAATTCGAAGGGTATTGGAAGGGATCTACAGGAGCCTGAACAACTTGTTAGAGAAGTTCCACCAGTCGTTTTTCTTCTATCTGCTTCCCTCCACCCATCGCTATGTGTCCATTGGTCTATACATGCCGCCATTCTGTGCCCTCCTGTTGGGACCACTAGTAACAGCAGTAGTGCTATGGACCCAAGCAGGCTCTGCCGCACCAGGGATGGCATCAAGCGAGGAATCTACTGTGAAGGGTGAGGAGGCGAAGGAAGTGGAGAAAAAGAGTGACATCTCCAGTGCAGAGCTAGAAACAAAGGTACGGTTGTATTTGGTATGTGAGAAAATTAAATCTTATACTAGCTGTATAGCAGGCGCTTGCTTCTTATAACATGACTAAACCCAACGTTACTAGCACCAGTTGTACTTGCAGAGGATTGGGGACCTTTGAAAGCAACAAATGACGAGAATGTCAGCGATAACAGTACAAAACAACTGACTCAATTACAGAATAAAATAACCGCACGCTGGAATAGAGCCAGCTGACCAGCTTACAACCGTTGTCCAGAAAAATAGAACTTGAAGTGCTTAATTTTGGGGTTTTGCAGAGAACGTGAATGCAGGAGTATAAACTAATATGATCTTCGTCCGGCTTCAAGAATTAAGGCTTCTACTTTTAGCATCCGCATGCCTTCACGAAACAAAATAAACGAATGAATTAGATTAAGGGACTGTTCGTTATTTATGACTAGGGGGGGGG
>JANSTR010154473.1:0-10562 GCA_025434805.1 Antipathozoanthus remengesaui
ATACCCTATTACTCCCAAATTTTTGTCATTTGTATGTTTTTTCCTGGATTATGCGGAACATCAAAAATATTATGCCAATATCAATTTGTTCTCGGACAGTATTTTTCGTTAAAACCAAGAGACCTACCGCCCGTACATGGCCGCGCGGCGATTGTCAAAGAAAATTTTATAATTGAGCGTAGCGAACACCAAAAGAGAAATTTCGTCTCCCTAAGCGGCCATGTGAAGTTCAGTTTCTTACATAGAGGCGCCGTTTACTATAAAGCCGTAGCAACCGTGGTATTTTTTAGATGTGGAGTTATGATATTTTCTCTCGATAGTTCACCTGGTATTGTAATGATGCACATGTCAGTAATTACTAATACTTCTTTGTTAGTGTAATTTTGTTATTGGACATGAGTTTATACATATTGGGTTCGCAACTAGTTAGAAACATTTGAAATAGTCTTCATTTTCTTCTTTGTCGTTTTTTCTGTCAACTGTTTTTTCTTTGGAGCTCTTAATCAAATTTCTTGTGACACTGAAAATATTTTATCAATTCTTATTGTTAGAAACTATAACTTGACAGACAACTGCATATTGCAGAAACAAAACACAAACCAGCAACTGATTATCAATAGAAATACCCCAAAAGTGTACAATTCTACAATTGGATTTGGCTTCATTATGGCTCATTCATTCTCTCGGAATGAAATTCCGAATTTGTTCTATTCGTAATTTAAGCAGTTTTTTCACCGCAACTCTTATTTCCTTGTTCCAAAAGGAGTAGACCATCGGATTTAGAGCTGGAGCTGTATAAATCATATACAACACCACAGTAAAAGTCTTAGGATTAATTGTGTGTGAATGGAACTTGTGGCACGTCAAAACAACAAAGAATGGAAACCAACATATAAAAAACAAGCCACTAATTGTTATTAACATTTTGGCTGCCTTTAGTTCTTTTCTTAGGTTGCTAATTACCATGTGCTTTCTTTCGTCTTCGTTTGCGATTGGGACGACTCGTCTTGCCTGCCACAAAGCAATGTGGTAAATTCTCAGATAAATAACAAACATTAAGAAAAATGGCACGATGAACAGAAACAACCATTCGGCAGCCATGTAGAAAATTTCAGCTTGGATGTCATCGTTGTAAGATTCCTGCCCACAAACAACGGACAGCGGTCTCCAGACCAAAGGAGGACAGGAAAGACAAATAGCTCCAATCCACACGAGGATAATGACACACGCGAGACGTTCGCGTGAAACAATGGACTCGTACTCTAATGGGTAGTTAACGGAGAGATATCGATTAATAGCGACTGCTGATTGAGTGAAGACGGACGCAGCACCGCAAAGAACGGACGATGCCAGGATGATGTAGCAAAAGAGAGGGTGCGGTGGAATCCATTCAGGATTCAGCTCCCGTAGCGTGTTGGAGCCGCATTCAATTAACGTTAAAAGACAGTCACTGGCTGCCAGATTGACGATTAACAGATTGTCAATGGTGCGGAGGCGATGGTTGGTGAGTATAACTGTCATGATTAGGGCATTGCCTGTAATTGACATCACAATAACAACATTGACGTAGACAATTTGGAAGATCCAATCTGCTTCAGTTACAGAACTGCAAAGAAAAAAATAGAATGGGGCTGTAAACCTTAGTTTGACATCAACTGCAATAAACCTTTAAAGACTTCATCTAATTTGCAATAAGTGTATCTAGGCAGCGTTTTATAGCTCAATTGTTGGGTCGAGACACATAGAACACAAAGGTGTTCTGCCTGGTCTGTCAAGTACTGCAACCAGCACCGTGCAGGGCAGCAGATACCGCGTCCAATGATACGAACTTTATCATTTCAAAAAGATTAAACAATTGACCTTTATTTCAACACGATATGAGTTGAGGCTGTATAGATTTTGGGGTCGAAATACAAGGTAAAACTCAATTTACACTGTTAAGCTAAGCTAGAACATATTTACTAAAAAATGTTTTGGAATTAACACTACATAATGAATAAAATCAAAACCTTTATTGCTGTCTGTGTTGTTAACTAATTTATATTACAACTGAGTGTTAAAGATAGTTTAATTAAATATTTCTAAAACTGTTTTTGGACGATGACGTGATGTCAGGCTGAATTATCTAGAATGTCCAGAGAAATATAGTTGTTCTATTACTTTTTGAACAAAAGTTTTGGAAGTTCGCTGTGATTTGTAATTGTAAAGTTCCACATATCATGTTTTCACGAATATCCCTTGTTTGATGTAGTGATTGTGAACAATTGTTATTCCTAATTTATAAGGTTGGAGGCTCATGAAATTGAAAACATACTATTTGCTTTTCAATCTTACCTACCTTGCATTTTGAACGTTTTACCAATTGCTGTATTAGCTTGATAATAGAAGTTTATATTTTAGTTTTTGTTATCAATTATCAATAAAAGCGACTGAGAATTGACTCTTTAAAAATCATTTTAAGGTTATTCTGCCCACTCACCAAAAACTGGTAAATTTTTCAAACAAAGATAGCCATTGATTGACGTTTGGTGGACTTCCACCAGCTGGGAGGGGAGGGTATAAAATATTCTAAATTGCTTTCTTTCCTTGGATTCCTTGATGAACAGACTGTGTCAACCATTATATCGTTGAACAATCACGAACTTATAATGTCAGCTACTACACCCTAAGGCCTCAGTAGCTGTTTGAGATTGACCGTAACAAAAAGATGGCCACTGGTACATTTACCCATAATTCCTAGCGTACAAAAAACATAAAAACGCTAAGAAAAATGTACAGAAATGATCTCAAAACTTCAAACTTTGCATACGCAATGCTGTTAGTACACGAACACGTTTCCCAAACAATGGTCTTCCACGTTCAGCTGTTCAATGAGTTAGGTTCGCAAGGGAGGTATTGCAGTTAAATGTACAGCCGCCATATTTTTCAGTATGGTGGCTTGATTTTGATTAAAAATAATACGTTTGCCTCGATGCTTCATTAATTGGTGACCATGCATGGCGACAATAGAAAGCTCTTACGATATTTGTGAGATAGTTTTTAAAACGACAGGTTTAAATTAAAAGCTTTATTTTCTGACAAATGACTGTAGTGCAATTGTCAACAAAGCTTTTGATAAAGAGAAAGATAAATCTGCAAGTTTCCAAAAAGTTTAACTGAATCAGATCAAGCTGAATGTTACAAGAACTTTCCATTTGCCAGTTGTTCAACACATTTTGGGTTCTCCTTCACCAAATTAATGATAATTTTAGAGCAATTATTTTTGATATCAAATTGATATTTTATAATTTGAAAGGTAACAAAGCAGTTAAACATATTTTATTGTGTTTGGCTCTTTGCCAGCTTTTTTTTTCAGGACAAACATGGCGAATATTGATTTACCCAAGGCAGTTTTCAAAGATTAGGAAAACGTCTTTTAGTGATTTATCATGCATTTTCTTTGCATTTTGATTTTTGCTCCGCTGCTTCGTTATATTGAGTTCGATTGCTCGAGTCTTTCCTGTGGTAAGCTGTATGGGTAAAGGAAATTAGGTGTACTAATATAATACTATTTCGAGGAAAAGCTACCGCTACTAGAAGATGGCTTGCATGGGGTCCTCTGTAAAATAAAGTAAAGTTTCCGGGACAAAAAACATTAAAAGCTTAGAAAAAGAAAAAAATCTTAGAAGTTACAATACGGTTTTTCTAAAGCAGAGATTTGACATTTAGAAAAGTTGTATTTACATTAATACTAAACCTTAGATTATATTCATTTATCGAATGATAATAGGATTGCTTGCTAGTTGCTAGATGTAAATCAGAAAAACCAGAAAATTACTTCCAGTTTTAAGAAACGTCTGTTTTGTTTTGTAAACAGCTGTTTTCTGTGTATAGATGGCAATGGGATGGTTACGAATTGATAGCCAGTGAATATTTGAACCGATTTCTAGAAATGTAGTATGTACTCCAGAAAATCCAAAATGCGATCCAGAAGTCATCAGCTTGTAAGCAGATAAACCTAAAATTGACTTATAACGTTCAATATATTTGAACACTTGCTTTTGGAAACAGGTTTAAAACGTCTTCATTTCAGTGAGAGATTATTTTTGAAATAATTGCTCACCTCGAGTTTGTTTACTGATGAGCAGCTGGTAAATCCCCCTAATTTATGTTGCGTCAAACGAAATCCGAAGGAAACAAAGCAAAGCAGCAAACAAAACGAAGTAAAAACTCGTTTGCGCCGTAAGTGGAAGTGCTTTGTATTATGAAGGACTATGGCTACTTCATCCATATATACATATTGGGCTTATTTATTCTTACTCCAAAAAATAATTAAATATTTAGAACTGATGGGCTGATTAAATTGAAGTGAATTTTCGCGTCTAGCTGTACTACGTGTCCCGAGTTATATTTCGTTTTTTCCGTGAAATGAGTTCAGGTTGCCATCAATTTCAAATTGTTTGAGCTCCAAAAGAGAGGAAGTGTTCTGAGACGGACAACCTCAATGAGAAATTTGAAAAGTATTAAAGGTGTTCGTTGTTACAGAGACATTTTGAATATTACTGAGTGTTTAAAAAGTGTAGTGTATTTTACCACTGGAGTAGATTAAGCATATTCAGGATCAGAACTACATGTGCAATATTTCTGCTCTTTGAATGCAGTAAACTAAACAGAGACTTAGCAGGCTGGGATTACTTTTGTTACGGTCAGTCAAGTTAACGCAACCAGAGTGCATTTCACGTATTCAAACGTAAGAACAGCTCCCGAACTAGCGCTTTAACACTTTTACACATTCTTAAACTTACAAAAAATTAAAAATATTTTGTTTTAGAACGAACTCCCAATAAATCCTATAATTGTAAACTTTGTTCCCCGCTTGTCAGAGAGAATTAGCAAACTGACTAATTCGCATATGCAGAAAAGTAAATACAAGCGGCAACTTTTACAAAGCTTCCACTTCCATGTCAAAGAAGCAAAGTGAATTTACATCTGCGAACAAAACGCGCAAGGTTTGGTTGCTTTAAAACACATCTGAAATACTGAAAATATTGCTTATAAGTAATCACTTCATCAAAAATATGTTTTCTAAAGAAGAGCTTTCTACCGTGTCGGAACTGGAAGCAGGATTAAAATGGCTTGATATATTCAAGACATGTTGACGGTATCCATGCAATTTGTTCGCTCACTTTGTCAGCTGTTTGGACAACGTTCGTGTCCAATTGTCCGGCGGCGTTGGTTTCTTATACTATTCTGTGTATTAAATCCTCAAATACAGAAGAACGTAAAATAACATATCAGTAATTTCTATAGTTTAAACGATGCAGTAAAATGGTTTTATGATAAAAACAGATGACGACTACATTTCTTGTATAAACAGCAAAAAATGGAATGAGTTTTTTGCTTCCTGTTTCCTGGATATTCGCAACCTTAACATCTATAAATACAATATTGCTAGTGGTAAAATAATAATCAAATTAATTCACAGACTTACACTTCAGTTCCAAGCTCGTTCATATTCTCCCCTTGTCAGAGAATATCAGTTTGACCAACTCCTTCGATGATTACACCGATTTAGTCAAACGGTTTACTAGTTTGTGTCGAGGTAAAACCATCGATACTAATAATGAATACTATCAACCACGACCATGTGCCAGCACTCCCGTCGTCACTTTTCCAAAACAAGATTGAATTGGCAAAGAGCCAACTGCGAGTCTTTGTCGAGTTATCACCTAAAGGGATATTTGTTGTTGAAATAACTTATTTTAACTTATAATTACAAATCAAAATGACTCAAATACGTATTATTTCCACACAAACATGTATGATATTAGACTGGCTTGGAAAGGAAACTAACAATCAAACAGTGGGTTTGTTCTGCACGTTTTATTTATGATAACTTGCTCCAACTTGTTCACGATATTGAAACGTGTGATAGCTCCTTTTTCTTAGGTCTTTCTGTCAATTTTTTTAAACTGAAAATGCTAGGTATTAATTCCAGAATTTCAGAATGAGAAATATATAAACAAGAATATATGATTAGTTATCAAAATACGAATATGTGAAATCAAAGTTGCAAAGAAATAGATTAATTTACGCTTAAAATTATTATTTCTAAACAGCGTGTTGTCACCTGCAAAAATTACTTTAGACAAAACGAAGATCACTAGAGAGTAGAATTTTGGTACTCAAATACGTCCTGGTGAATAATTTTGTCTGTGAGATGGCTGGGAAAAGCTGGAAGAAAGTAGTCTATACGTCATTTGCATACATTTTAACATTGGGGAAACCTATCATTTCGTCATTTAGATGAAATAATAAATCATTTCATAACAAAAAGCACATCAAGAATATTTTTCAGGCTTGTTAAGAAACTTTATTATATAAAGAAGAGTGTCTTATACGGTTTTCTACGACTGAGAAATGTCGTACCCCTGAACACAAGTATAAAAATACTGTATCACTTTTCAGCCAATCTGTGAAATAGTCAGGAATATGTATGTATATTTTATGTATTTGCAGTATTTGTATATGTTTATTTATAAACAGAATAATTCATGCATAATCGCTTGGAGAAACAGAATCTATTTTCTTGTGTTCAAATTGAACATCTTACTCGTTCGCTGCGCTCAGTCGTGAGATTCCAATTTGAACAATCGAAAATATATTAAATATCGCCGCGCGCTTATGTGTTATTCTCTATATTATATCTGCTAATGTATGAGATTTTGGCTGGGCGACAGAAGTTCGCCAGAAGTTCGGTGGCTGTCGTAAGTCAAGATACTATTTAGATAAAAACTGAGCATATGCAAAGTCAGAAGCCAACAATGTCGACGACTTGTATTTAACCCGAGATTCAACATTTGTTGAGTTTCGCTGGACGCTGGCGTGTGCATGTGAGTTTGTGTTTCAAAGTCTTCATTTCTCGAAATCTGTGTTCTCTTCTTTTATCAAGACACCTACGTCTACTGCTCAGAACTAACTCGTGTCCAGATCGTCTGGCTGAGAGTGAGACACTCTACTGAACAGCCCTTACTGTATTTGGGGCTAGCATAAACTATATACGCTTGTCAAAATAAACTCTTCCATAACTCTAAAACTGATCTAGCTCAAAGCGCTTCACTTTCCATTGGAAACTTCTAGTATATTAATCTTTATATGCTAATCATGTCAGCCGTGACAAGGTTTAATCTATGTATCTATAAATGTCGGAATGCTAAACATTGTCCGCATTAGATGTCCATGGAAACACACAGTTAAATCTCTTGAAATTCTAATTGGAGAATAAATATGATAGGATTCGAACAGTAAAACATGCTAACTGCATATACTTCTTATGAGAACCACTATGATGAAAGATGTCGAACGCACTTTGTTGATCTGTGATTACTTCTAATTTAAATCTTTGTTTGTACTCATTTTCAGTGCAACCTATCAAGTCTGCGGCTGAGCCACACCAAATAGGTACAAGAACAGTGAAATCAAGTTATCAAAATCAAGTAAATTTGAAATAATACTGAACGCAGACGAGTAAAAGCCACTGCTGAGGATTGAAAACAAATTTCTGTCTTGTTCATTTCACGATTATTTAAACTCCCAACAATGCGTTTTCCAATGAATTTGATATTTATTTTGTATTTTTTTAGGAATAATAGCTGTTAACTCATTTGAGTAATAAACGGTTTATTGCTAAATACTTTAACTATGTTTTGACCACCCTTTAAATCAAGTTATTATGAAATAACTCATTGTTGTATGAAACGTTAATTGCTAAATACTCAAACTGTGTTTTTACCCGCCCTTGAACTAATCAAGTTATTATGAAATTCAACTAAGGCCGGTCTGACAATGCCATTGATAGAAGGGCAAATTATTTCGCCAATATTGAGAATGAGCTTTATTAAAGCTTCAAGATTCCATAAATTGCTTTTTATTGATCAAAATCGAATTCAGACATATTTAAATGAAATGTTCAGACTCTACTGAGTGTTAAATTGTAAAAATGACTACTTTCGGCGAAACGACTTGTGGCATGAATAAAAGCGGCGATGGACAAATGAATAGTCTCCATTTTAGACATATTTTAGACTCATTTTACATTTCGTTCTGGACTTTATCTTAAAGTAACTTCAAATACATTCGTCCAAATGTCTCAGTCTTTTAAAAAACGGCATATGTGAAAAGAAAACCTGAGAAACTCCTTGGCGAAGATACTGTTTGGGTTTTTGTAGTCGTGGCGCTATTAAGTCATTTTGCAGCTTCGTTTTCGACACGGCGATAGCAACTACTATCACTTGTTGTAAAAAATTAGATAATTTGAAGCTCAGTAAAACAAGAACGATTCTCAAAAACATCTACCAATGTCCCAAGAAGGTAATACTTTAATCTTCATACAAATAGATAAGGAAATAGGTTATGAAAAATGTGTTTTACTAACAGGCCAGACGCTTTTGTTTATTAAAGAACAATAAATTAAGCTGATTCTCTGAATAATTATGTGAAGCTAGCTTTGTATTAAAGACTGAGATGAGAAATATATCTATAAACAGGGGATGTTCAAACTTACCCGCTGGCAGACAGGTTCATGTTGCTCCGAGATCAGTTGTCTGTCTTGTCCTGTGTGGGAGTATAGAAAATCGAAATATGTGTTTCAAAGCTCAAATTAATTAGCCAACCTTTTCACTAAATTTGAATTGCTGTTAGACCCTGTTATATTAACAATAACGAGATTTATTCAAATAAGAAAAATGTGTGGTCATTGGAAGATTGCATTTTCGATTCTCTGGAACTAAAAGCTGGAGCAATCCAGTAATTGAAATGGGAACATTTTCCCTTTATAGTTATGGATAAAGATGCATATTATCTGTTGAAACACAGATTATATAATGCCTGCACGCTAAGAGCAACTTTATCATTTGTAAAGTGAACTAAGGTTTTAGTGTCAAGAATAATTACTAAAACAGTGAGTGAAAATGATTAACGAATGTCCTTTGTACTTTGGAGTGCTAAAATACTTTTTTAAAAGTTCTTAGCAAGGGCATAAAGAGATCGCTTAAAGTAAAACAGATTAAATGTCAATCAGTAAAGTCGTGTAACACGGTCATATGTTTTCTTTCGCTTTATTAGCACATACAACAAAATCTAAAATTGTACTTCAAAGCTTTAATTTCCGTTTTGTAAAGTTTATTACAACGAATGTATGCCATTATATACACACCTATTATTGATAATTCCCTGGGAAAAAGTCAAATTAATTTCGAAATTATTAGTTATGTCACCTTTATTATATTGCAGCTGTACTGGGCAAAAACGAACTGTAGTATTATCTGCTTTAACGTCAGTATAACCTCATTAGGAAAGTAATGTTTTAAAAGCATAATACTTTATCTTGTGTTGTCCGACGAAAAGAACCCTGAAAAAGTGATGACATCAATCCTGTCCAATTTTTCTTTAGGTTTTTTTTTCAGACAATTGCTCAGACTGTCTTCACAAAATGATGCGATGGTCACATTTCATTTGCATGTTAGTAACTATAACCTAAACAATTCATTTGAACAATAAAATATATGTTTACCTTTTTTGGTAGCGTTGCAAAAATCGTGTTCTCGTCCGCAAGATGAACAGATTCACAAGTACTCGAACCCAAGTGAGTTTGGCAAAATGACTCGAAGATTCAAAATACTAATTTGAAGTTTCAACAAATGAGAATAAATGCTATTGCATTGGGGCGCAATACTTAAAAGTATTTATAACGCAACAAGAAAATAGAGCGGCTATTTCAGCGAATTAAATGCCGTCAAAGTTTCATAGAGTGCAAAAACATATTCGGGATAAAATTCGCCTGGTTGCCGAAGCTTGTTCAGCGTGAGAGTCTTTTATGAATCGATATCTGGCAGCTTCGATATAATGAGAACCCTGACTTTTATGATTGATCTGTTCTCTAATTATTTAAACTTTTACACTATATAATACTCGTACAATAGTTTGACAGTGTCCTACCGACAGTGGTCAAGTTTACGAACACTGCGTTTCAAAGAACGCTAACAATTTCTAATTTAATTATTTATTAGTAGTATTACATGTAACAGAAAATGGTCTTTCTTTGAGCAAGCATTAGACGGCAGCTGCTTGTATGATTTATTTTAATTCTTAACCGGCTGTAGTAATGGATTATTACGAGAGAGTTAGTGATATTATGGGGAGCGGGGGATCACATCATTTTGGTAACCGTTCGGTTGCTTTGAAACTGCTTTTGGAATTAGCCTACGCTCGATTGAAACCGTAAAAAAGATGGCGACTGGTACATTTTCCCATAACTCCTTGCGCGCGAAAAACATGAAAACGCTCATAAAAACGTCCACAAAGGATATGAGAACTTCAAACCACAATGTTGTTAGTGCATGGATATGTTTCCCAAACAATGGTCTTCCACGTTCAGCTATTCATCGAGTTAGGTTCGCAAGGCATTGTGGTTAAAT
Source organism: Antipathozoanthus remengesaui (assembly GCA_025434805.1). NCBI lineage: Eukaryota > Metazoa > Cnidaria > Anthozoa > Zoantharia > Parazoanthidae > Antipathozoanthus > Antipathozoanthus remengesaui. The sequence continues at coordinate 10,455 of JANSTR010154473.1, forward strand.
GTACAGCTGCCATCTTTGTTTGGTATGGTGGATTGAGACCGTAAAATCAAAATTTTCCTGGTCCGGGGGGGGGGGGGGGGGGGGGGGGGGGGGGGGGGGGGGGGGGGG
>JANSTR010154484.1:0-10560 GCA_025434805.1 Antipathozoanthus remengesaui
GATACACGAACTTTCACAACCAGCTTTAATCAAAGTGAGGCCAATACAACAACAAATTTAAGCTGCTGAACATTTAATTAAGCTTGAAACATTTTCAAGCGAAGCACTACAATGCGTTTGAAAGCTTTTACTGGCTTAAAGACCGATTACAATTATCGTTTCATCGGCATCTTCTTCAGAAAGTGATTGTTGACAAAAAGCATGAAACTGAATATCTTTCCATCGCAGCCTCAAATCTCTTTCAACAGAAACTATTGGTTCACCTAGCAGAATTTGATTATAAAAATGTTTTTGTTGGGGGGGGGTGTCAAACTTTTTTTTTTGGCATCATGGAAAAGGGATAAAAAATTTGAGATTTGCAAACTGGAAATTTGCAGTTCCCCGTCCCTCCCGGTAAAAAAATGATATGTCCCTTAGATGTTTTCCAACAACGATATTTCAAGTGAAAAGCTCTTCCGAACTATAAATTTGTCAAGATGATTTGTTGCTTTGTATCACAAATATAGTGATGTAGCAATATGTAACAAACACCAAAAAAACTGCTCGGCCCGGTTTCTTCTCTATGCTTTTAAACACTTACTATGACGTATGGCATTGTGTAAGGCCTTAAGGCCTTGAAAAAAAGCTGTTTTTGTGACATCGCCTCAATTGCACCATTCTTCTCAAGCGGGGCCGTGATAATAGCAAAGACAACCAGAGTTTGCAACGTATCGCAACCAAATTGTTAGCTAAGGGATCGACCATTAGAAAAGTGATATAGGGAGTGGGGGTGGGGAAAAAACAATAAAAATTTCATGCAAGCAAAAATGATAGAAAACAAATTCGTTCAAAGAAGAAAGTAAAAAGAAAAAATAGGGTTTCGCCTGCAAAAAAAATTCTGCACCATCACTTTTTTAATGGTCGATCCTTAAAGTCGAGAAATAAATTCTCTATCCGTAGGCTGAATAACGTTTAGGTTAAATGCTTTATTTAATTAGTACGAATCGGATTACAAGACTAAACTGCCTACTAACCACTTTCTCGAAAACGAAAACAAAATTGAAAAATTTATTATTATGATTTTCAATAACAGTTAATGCCAAAGGGGTTTTCTGGTTAAAATATAACGAAATCCGAAAATTCACTTTTGTCATCGCGATATTTACTGTCAGTAACTCTTTTTAAAAAATCTATACTAGAATATGTCTTTTTAAACCGATTAATTGCTGTTCGTCACTGGCATCAAAACAGTTTAAAACCTTTAATAATTAATTTTGTATGTTTTCTCGTTCAAGCGGTCTCGTAAAACACCTCAATATCCGAGACTTTCCAAGATCTATAGCTTCCCGCTAGAACCGAGCATCGAGAGCGAGAAGAGCAGCCGTAGGGGGCCTGGTACGTGTAACCTGAGTAGGTGTACGACCCAGTGTAGCTGTTGGCGTTGTCCCGGATGTACAGGTCGTGAGTGCTACCGAACGTAGGACCGTAGCTGCTGCGTGTGAAGATAGCTTGTCGATATGTGGAGCTTGATTTCAACATCATCTTCCGAGGTCGGTCCCCGTGTGTGTTGTACAGGGTGAAGAGGAAGGACTTGGAGCTCCATTTGTACTGATTAGAACCTGGAGTGTGAGTACACAATATGCAATAAACTATTTGTCAGAGTGTAAACCAAAACACAACCAAAAAGAATATTTCACATATAAAATAATAAATTAAAATAATCTGAGAGAAAGATTTTGAATTGGGCAACTTTTGAATTTCAAATGGAATCATTAAACAAATACTTAAAAGCATTTTGTTCAGTGCACTGGAAGATGGCTTACCATGCAAGAATTCATATACCAAAGATAATTTGCAGATTAAATATTAGTAAAGACAGATGTACATGCATATAATGATATACTATATAGTTATCAATCACAAAACATACAATACAAAACCGAGAGGAATTCTGTTGTATCTGCTTGTTAGTTTTGTATACCTTGGGTGTAAATAGTTTGTCGAAGAGGCTGCCGCAATGCATGGTAACAGTGTCAGGGTTTTTCTGTAAATATTTCCTGTGTATTAATAAAGTGCTATAAACGGCTGAACCAAGTCGCAAATGCGAACTGTACTTCTAAGATAATTAAACAGATACCTGGAGTTCTTCTCAGACGTATTTTTGATAATCAATTATGTTTCCTAATTCTTTCTGAAATTAGGCCTGAAATAGGGATGTGTGCAGGCCGGTTATCTGTGATTGTTCTATATCAGAGAAATGAACCAAGTATGTAGTCAGTATAGTGATCATAATTACTGTAAGTGCTATTACTACTTGTATTGGCAAAAATAAAATCAATAATAAAGACAAGCAAATACACTTTGAGAAGAAACCTAATAAGAACACTTGAGGCTCAAATCTTCTGAAGAATAAAGACAGATTAAGAACAATCTGAGGTTGAATTGAAAATTTTATCAAAAAATAACATTTAATAACAATTTGTGAAACACAACAAGCAATCACACTTACTTATTTTAATACACTATTTAATAATACACTATAATCTTCCACTACTGGGTGATCCCTCTTAAAAAGCCTTTTGAAATTAAGAGGATTTTTAAGATGGTTTATTTTAAATATACCCTCTTAAAAACCTCTTGAAAAAGACATTTTAAGAGGAATTTTAAGAGGAATTTCCCTCTTAAAAACCTTTTAAGTTCCTCTTGACAATTTCACAATTTCAGGGGTTTTAAGAGATTCTCATGCAGTAGTGTTCAACTGTAACAAATACTGTGCTGTACAATGTACATGTATAGTTGTCATCTCCTTCAATATTTGTACTCAGTCACTACAATTTGGTATTAAAATTACAGACATAGTCTGTATGCCAAAAAGTATTGTATCGATTAGAATAATTATAAACACAAAAGCACTTTAATAAGGCATTCTAGTTGATTCTGAGCCATTAAAAATATATGGCAGTTAAGAACAAAATAAGAACATTTTGAGACTCAAATTGTTGAAAAAATAAGATTATTACTGTACACTGAGCCTGAGCAAAATTTTACTCGTTCTTAATAAAAATAGTGTAGGTAGCTACTGTACAAGTTTTGAAAATAATTTATGTAATAAATTAAAGTTTGTTAATCTGGTCTTGAATCACATATATTGTTCAAATGTGTTTAAGTTTTATTGTATTAAAAATCAACTGAAATGACTGTGCAATTTATGCTGAGGTCCTGCCTTGGAGCACTAAATGAATTGGAAATGCTATATGATCATTTGAGTTCTTGCTCAAGCTTAAATTACGTACATGTATGAAAAGGGGAGCGGAGTCCTGTGTTAATTACCTGAATGAAATTTTGGAAATTATATACCAGTCATTATAGATTTGCTTGCTTTTTGGACTTAGGGGGGTCTTACCTTGGCATGGATCACTGAATGAGTTGGGTTTTGATGTCTAAATCAACTGAAATCAATGCTTTAGATGCTGAAAATGTTACAATTTGTTATAATCAGATTCTACAGTAAGTCATTTCTTGCTTTCAGGAAGGTGGGTCATGCTGATCACTGACTGAATTAGAAATGTACGTTATGTCAAAGTTTTATGGTATCATATATTAGTGCTTGCTTTTAGGGAGGGGAGGGGGTCCCAACTTGGATCACTGAATCATAGTTGGGGTTTGGTGTCTAAATCAACTGAAATAAATACTTTAAATGCTGAAAATGTTACAATAAATTTGTTAATCTGATATGCTATAATTAATTATTCCGACCTTGTTTTCAGGAAGGTGGGTCATGCTTTGGATCACTGACTGACTTGGAAATGTTATTCCAAAGTTATATGCTATCATTAATTTTAGTTCTTGCTTTCAGGAAGGGGGGTCCTGCCTGCCTGTGAACTAAATTAATACACTACAGGCCAGTTATCTGTGATTGTTATATCAACCAATTAAGTTGAACTCTGCATATTAGAGACAAGCAAATAGGTAGGTAGTAGGAGTTTGGAAATACATGTATGTATTAAATTAAAAGTTTATTAACCCGGTCTTGGATCACATTGGTTCAAATGTGTTTGGGTTTTAGTGTAGAACTTGCTTTCAGCAGGGGAGTCTTGTACCTTGGATCACTGAGTGAGTTACAGTTAATCAATTAAAATCAATACTTTTACAATTAATATTTGTTAATCAGATGATATAATTATTTATTGCAGCTTTCAGAAAGGGGGATCCTGCTGTGAATTAGATGACTGAATTAGAAATGTTATGTCAAAGTTACAGTATGTACAAGTCATACAGTAATATGCTATCATTAGTTCTTGCTTTCAGCAATAGGGGTCCTACCTTGGATCACTGAATGAGTTGGGTTTTGGTGTCTAGATCAACTGAAATCTATACTTTACTAGTAGATGCTAAAATGCTACAATTTGTTATTAATCAGATGTAATTATTTCTTGCTTTAAGGAAGGTGGGTCATTCTTTGGATCACAGATTGAATTGGAAATGTTATATCAAAGTTACAACAATAGGGTCATTCCATGCCAAATCAATCAAAACCCAGAAGTGTTCCCAGGTGACCATCACTGATTTCATTGAAAGACACCTTTATGGGTCAATATCAAAATTCCAGAATTTCAGCTTCCAGCTCCCAGTAGTTTCTGATTTATAGCATTTTGAAATTTACTGGCCACGCCCCTTTTTTCCTTGTTTGAGGCCCAAAGTCATGTTGCGTCCCTGTTTAACATGTCATATCATCATTACTATTAAAGGTACAACCCTAAGACCTTGTAACCCCCCTGATTCTTGGTCTGTCTTTCAGAATCTGCCCTTTTAAAACCCTTTTCCTCCCAAATTATTGACTACATTTTTATGATAATTCAGTGGTGATAGCGTTTCTAAAAATAACAGCCCCTGATCAAACACAGGGCTTCTCTTCCATGGTGACCTGGGACTGAATATGCAGAGAATTGCCATTTTGGCGCCATGATGATATTTGTCATTGCAAAGCTTGGCTTGTTGGGATTGGCTTCATCAAGTTTTAGCATATTTTATGGATTTTCTCAACCAAAAGGGGATGCAGACCACATAAAGTGGAACGAAGAGTTTAATTTTCTCTGGATCGAAGAACAGACCCAGAGATGACACTTTAAAAAAAGGCCATTCATTGGCAAGAGTTGGCTGCTATCTGCTTGCCACTGCCCAGGTTTGGCGTAGAGTGACAACCCCTTGAATATCCTGGGGCACCTGTTTACTGCTAGGACAGAGTCTGGAGGTGTAAAGCACTGTTTTATGCCGACACTTGTGGATAATTTTGCCAGGGCCCCAGACGTAACATGTATAAATTTTAAAATTGAGGGGAGGAATGAATTCTGGCCAAATTATCCAGGATATCTCATAATATTCTTTTGCAATATTCAAGCGATTCATGGGATAATTGGGTAAGTATTCATGCATTTTCTGGCACATATTGCATTAGTTCTGAATTTATATTTTCTTGTTACTGGTATATAGAGCAAATCAGAGCACAGGTGTAGCCCTTTACTGGAGACAATATATATTTGCTGTCAGAAAATATTTGGCTTCAAACAGCAACCTAAACTTAGAGAAAATGGCTGCCTGCAAGCTGTATTACAACAATTCTGAATAAAAATGTTGCACACTGTGTTGCTGAAATGGCTTGCTATACTTGTTATGTTTAACCTCACTGTACAGTACCAGCTACCTTGTAAGGTGAGCCATGACTTAGCTAACTCTTTCAAATTTTAGAAATAATTTTTTTGCTCATGAGTACTAAGAATACGAAAATTCGCGTATTTGGGATTCAAAGGGTAAATAATAATTTGGGGAAATACTTATTACTCTACCTTACAACCTCTAAATATTTTACAGAAAAAGTTATTAGGATAATTGCATTTTCCAAATACGATGCACATTCAACTCCTCTCTTTCATAGGCTTGAAATTCCCAAATTTGTTGACTTGATCTTCATTAACAATGCTCTGTTTATGTATGATTTTCATGCCAGCACTCTTCCACCTGTTTTTGATTATTTCTTTTAAAAACTATACACAAAGTACATCAATAGTGTACAACACTAGAATAGCCAGTAAAAAATCTCACTATCTACCAAACATCAGAACAAACTATGAAAGTTCAGTATTCGTTTTATTGGTGTTAACTGATAATTTTATATGGAATTCAAATCAAGATTACTTCAAGCTCAAGGGTCGTAATCTGTTTAAAAAACTTCTTAACAAATTGTTCTTCATACAGTATCAACTTGCAGTATTGTATGGACGCTCTTGTTGGTGTGTGTGTCCATCCATTAGTATGTGTGTTTTATGTACTATTTAAGTACTGCTATTTATGTTCCTCATGTGCCTTTAGGGCTCCCAGCATCATAATTACAGCTAGTACTATAATTGCTATTCCTGTGTGACTTGACTACTTAGCTTGATTTATTTAGCTTGGCTATTTTCTAAGTAGTAGCTTGTGTTATCCTCCTGCAATAACCCATACTGTAGTATAAACCTACTTTAAAATTATGATCACCTTGGTACAGAATAAAGTTGTTGTTGTTTTTGTTGTTGCAGTAAATCCATGCACTTTAAAATGGATAAGTTAGCCTCAAACAGATTTTGGACCGTTGTTTCAATTTTGTACAGCAGCAAGCGATGAATGAGACTTGACTTGAAGTACCCGATCCATTTTCATCTACCTTTGTCAATATGGCCACTTTATAGACTTTCATCATGTTTTACGCAACAGGAATTATAATTTATCTAGGGAACACTAAGTCTGTATAGATTAAAACTGGATTCAAAACATGACCAATACAAAACTCATCTTGTAGAAACTGCAAAGCACAGAAGAAATACATAATTATTATTTATTTTTTTTACTTATTTATTTTACCACAAATATAATTTACAGAGCAAATGAGTACAGTATATCAAGTACAGGTTTGTATAAGATGGTGAGGAGCCCCAAGAAACCATTTTGAGGCTACTTATTATAATGTTATCAATAAAACATTAAGGAGCAGACTGTGGCAGATAATATGTAGAAAATGACTCAACTTAAAGTAATCAAACATAATGAGCGATCTTGACTAGTGAAAGAATCACAGTCTTATGCATTGGTCAAGTGGTGTAGAAATGTGTAAGGTTTGCAAGGTCAAAACCTTTTACAATATGTCAGTGTTTTTCTTAACATTTTCATATGGAGGTTACATCAACTGAGGAAAGGAGGTACAACATTAGCGCTTTTCTTATCCTAAGCTAAAGTTCAGATGGGCTTACAGCTGGGGAAAGGAGGTACAACCAGTGGGGAACTTTAGGCGATAGAATTTACCCATGTACATGTACCGTACTGTAGCAGCCTTAAGAAAAACACTGTATGTACATGCATGTAAACAAGTGTTTTTGACAAACATTTTAAAAGTTTCAAAATTGTCATTGATGTTTATTTATACAGACTGTGTCTTATTTTCTTGCACATGTAAATCTAAGCTTCATCAAAATACTTAGGTCCATGGTCTCATTCATTATGCAAGTGCATAATTGATATAAACAAGCTAAACTGCATGTATGCCAATTTAATGTTCTTATAATACATTCATATATTGTATACTGTTGTTCATGCAAAACTACAGCAGTGTAGCCATATGCTGTAATTGACTACCTTATTTTTATATAGTTTGACATATTAAACGTTAACAATTTCTAAGTATTTAGAAGACAGTAAATGGGAACCTTTGGGAATTTTTTTTTTCATAAATATTAATCTCAGAGTGCTCAGGTAATTATATTTTATGGTTTCTAGACCTCCTCCTACAGTTCCAGTCCTCTGCTACAAGTATCACAAGGGTTCCATAAGCATATTATGTTCATTTGGATATTTAGGTGCATTTCATTTCAGTTAAACCAACATGAAATGCACCTGAAAATCCACATAAACAGTTGTCCACATTGGATGCCGAAATTGTACATTCAAAAAACCAACTGATACCAAGACACTTTTTTAAATAACTTTGTTCACATTATCCAGGAGACATTTTCCCATTCCTATCAGTGTCAATGGATGTAAATTACAATAACAAACTACGCCTAGATGAACAAGGTTCTCTTTAAAAACTATGAAGAAAATACAAATTAAGTGAACTACTTTTTTATTTAAGTAACTTGAGACCAGCCATCAGTACTGTAGGTGATACAAAGCTACTGGCGCATCATGGGTTCAATACATGTAACATTGTCTGTTGTCCAGCCGTACTTGGGCTTGGCGAATCTTGAATGAGCCACTCATTTTAAAATATCATTACAGTGACTTTAAACACATCTCCTTTTTCATATAATTGTATAACCTGTGAGTTATTACACAAAAAAATCAGAGTTTAAAAAAGAAGTTGCAACAAACTGACTTACCACTCTTTGGAGGAGGCCATTTCTTGGGTGAAGCTATATCACAGGCAAGGATTGAGGAGACTTCATATATGCCTAAATATATATAATTAAGCATATTTTCAATTCAAACCGGTGTCATACTTCTCTAACTATTTCATTGATTGACTGACAGAATTGAATTCACTTGATTTTTTGATGGCCTGTCTTTGATTTTAGTTTATAAGTTTGAAGTTGAATACACATCCAAAGAGTGTCTCAGCCATCTGCCTCTGCATGAGCGCCAAAGGTTGGAGTATTCTGAATGGGGGTCCAGGGGCATGCTCCCCTTGAAAATTTTTGAATTTTCTTTAAATCTAGAATCACTGAAAATGCCTCAAATTTATTAACATTGATAAAAGCAGAACATAGATTCCAGCCTCAAAATAGAATTTCATGCCATTATGATGTGAATGCATGAGAAATAGTCGTAAAAGTGTGAGAGCATGAGATCGCCTCGAAATGCATGAGAGTCATGCTCAATGCATGAGACTTGATAGCTCTGAATTACACTCTTTCTTTTTACGTCATATTTTTAGGCTGAATGTTCTCAAATATTTTTGAGGTTTTGCCTCAAATGTTCTTAAAATGTTTTTAATATAATCATACGTATTTGGTACACTCATTTTCATTTTTGTCATGTTTAGTTTACGTGTAGGAATGGCTCAAGTTCTTAAACTCCTTATATAAACTTGCATCTGTCAGTAGCCTTGTAGAAATTCTAAACTGTATGACAGTACATCAGATTTGGTGAATGGTCTCTTAATTACAATTTACATATAATCACAAGGAACATTAGCAATAATTACAAAGACAAGAGAACTGGGGCAGATCTAGGGGTGGTTCACGTGGTTCAGTTGAACCCCTTAAAGTGAAGTAAAAGCAAATTTTTTGAATATACCTTTTCTTTTTAGAAAAGGACATGTTAAGGAAAAATAAGACAATGCTTTCAGCGGACAATAATCTGACTCAAACAGCACATTGAAACTAGTGAAGAGCTACTCAAGGGCAACGATGATGACGGAGAGACTGGCTTGGCTCTAATGAGCATTCATTATGACAAACCACTCACTATAACATGCTGAACAACAAGCTCCTAGAATGCTGCTTGTTGATCCAACTGACGATGAGGGCGACACTCAATAGGGATTCTTAATGTAGATACAAAATGCAAATGTAACTGTTTCACATTCACTTTCAATTCATATTGATCATTCATTGCATATGAATACCAAAGTATAGACACTATAGCCATGCTTCAAAATAGTAAAACTGAGGTGTTTTAAAGGTAGTTAACGCTCACAATTATCCCTCAAAACGTTCAAAAATCATCTTTCCAAGGATCTATATTTTAAAATTTTTCCAGGGGAGCATATCCTCGGACCCCCCTAGAATGGTCCACCTTGGCTGGATAATTGTCCAAACCACACCTCACAAAATCCTGGATCTGCCCCAGAAGAGCTATCTTTATGGTCATAAAAATGATCAACGGCTTTAATTATGAGTCAACCCATTCTGCATTCATAATCATATTGTCTATTTAACAGATTATTAGTATATGAGCTTGCAATTTCTATTGGCTGATAGTTAAACTAGAAACTAGTGGTAATCACCGATTAGTATACAGGGTTCCCAGCATTTCAAGAAAACATTTAATTCCCTGATTTTTCCCTTATTTTTCCCTGATGAAGTCTCAAAATTCCATGATAATTACTTCAACTCATTTCCAGTTTCACATGTCTTCTATGTTGTTGCAGTGAACTATTTGCAGTATAAAACACTGTAATTAATGTAAAACTAATTAGTACTATTACACAGGCATGTAATGAATGACTTTTTAGTGTAACCAATCATGTTTAAAGAGACTGACCAGGCGTCACACAATCGTCTAATTTCGCGTGGTCGAAAATTACCACAGTCAGAAATTTTCTGGGGAAATACAACTTTCAAATTCCAGCAAACAACCAAAGAATAGTTTAGTTATTGTTTTAAAAGTCTTCTGAGCTGAGTTTCATTCATAATCCTGGACTACGAAAGCTATTTTCTATTCTTGCTGAAACCAAAACATAAACAAAGCATCATGGTCGGTCTGCCCCTTTAAAGTTAGAGGCCTTATTTAGGTCATGCACTATAGTTACTTGTACTACAATCCCAGAGGCTA
>JANSTR010154495.1:0-18085 GCA_025434805.1 Antipathozoanthus remengesaui
GGGTGAATGGGGGGGGGGGGGTAGAGGTGGTAGCTGTACTGACAAACTTAACTTGGTGAAAGTTTGTCAACCGTGGGAAGACAAAGCTCAGGTATGCAGTTATTAGTTAAGGTAAAATTGTTTAATTTATTTTTTACGAAAGTTTACAATGACTGCTTTAGTGCTATACTTACAACTCTTAAATTTATCTAATAGTTTTAAACCTTGGCGCTTATATATGCTATGCATGACTGTCTGGGTTTGAGAAAAACAAATATGTACTTACAGACAACTGATAAATTCTCGTGTTGCCACTACCATCATATTTCAATATTTTATGCTTGATTTAATTTCAGAAAAAGGAGTTGCGTCTGTTCTAATAATGTAAAGAGAAATAAATCGCAAAGCTTCAAGCATAGGCTAATGGTTTAACATTTCTTAAAGCAATTTTCGAACTCATCTTTGTTAACATCCAGGCAAGTAATAGCAGATTGCTTGAATGAACGAGGCCTTTTGGCGTACTGATTATATGGTTTCTCATACGGTCTTATAAACTCTTACTGCTCCTGGCTAGGGTAGTGAAGCACCAAACATTATTTTTATAACGTATATTTTCAACGAAGCTACTTAAACTACAAAACCGAAATAATCTGCACCGGCTAACTATAAATTACTCGATTACTACATAATGTACTGTCGTCTTCGGTTATGCAAAGGTCTATAATTATAAACGGGGCCTAATTTATTTTGAATAAAGTGAACAAGTTATTTTCCCCCTGTCTTCTCTTCTTTGACTTTACAATTGTCTAGTCTAGCCTCTGGCTAACATACAGTTGGCTAACTATAAGTACCATTATTTCTCAGGAACATTTCCCTTTTTAGTTTATGTGTGTCGTATAAGAAAAAGCTTTTACTTCGTGTAACGGTGTACACAAAATAAACAACAGAATATAATAAAAGATCGTAATCAATCAGGCGACAGGCCCTCAGTCATTGTTGAATTTCTCCGTTCCAGTACATGAAGTAAAACCCGTGTATTGGTAGTAAATAAAATATTGTTGCTGTTTCCTGTTATTGTATTTGTTGTTATGTAATCACTCATTTCGTATGTAAAACCGTTGATGAAAGCAGCCAGGATACTCACCAGCTCACGTGATAAACATATACACGTTGCGTGTACGAAGCTATTTGCCGATAGAATTAAGGGAGCATTCATTATTTACGACCGGAGTTGGGGCTGAAGAGAAATTATTTTTCCTCCTTAGAATACTTTACCCAACCATTTATTGCAGATAATTGTTGCTACCCAACCATTTTCAAGAAACATTTTATTCTTGCTGTACCAGCCCAGAAAAGTTTTCAACTAAACTACAAAAATTCCCAACTAACCTTGTTATGAACTAATTACTAGCTCCCAAAGGGACAAATTCATCACAGAATACAAACAATGGTTTCGTAAGCAAACGTTCAATCTACAGTGTTCATTTACTTGAAAGACAGAATGAGTTTCACTACTATAACTTTACTTCAACGCCAGCTAATAAACCATTAAATTTGACACATTCGATTTTGATACTTTCTCCTTTACCCTGGAACCGTTTCTAAGTAAAATTTTCCTTTACCCAACCTAATTAAAGTGCCTCAAATTTTCTTTTACCCAACCATTTCCTCTTCAGCCCCAACCCCGGCCATAAATATTAATAATTGCTCCCTAAACTGTCTCTATGAATTCCTTGTATGCAGGTTGGGAGATTTTTCCTAGCATATGCATGTTGTACATATGACCAATTGTTTTATTCTCATTACCAAACAATAATATGCAACTTGTCTGGATAATGTAAGGAGAAGATACCTATTGATAAATTAGCTACAATCACATTCAGCACATGTGCGCTAACTCAATTTTGGCTTTAACCCGCTTTCCCTACTGACGTATCAAAAGTAAATTTAGCAAACTTTATGGAATTGTCAACTTCTGAATTATATTTTGAGAATCTGCTCTTCGAGACAAACAAAATGAATGGTCACTTTATAGAGTTTCGTCAACTGTTTCAAAAGTTAGGACATTCTTCGTTTATTTGAAATCGGGGTTTAGTAGTGAGAGAAAAATTGCTTTGGAGTAAAACAAGGCTCAAGTAAACTTGAAAGCTTTCAAAGACTCTTCTGTTCATTATTGTAGCCATTAAAACGTAAAAAATATATAAAAAGGGAAAAAATAAAAGGTTCTGGCCGCTTAATTGGGGTTCGAGTGTAGCTTATTTAAAAAATTTAAAATACCGATAAATTTATACTAAACGAAAAATATCATACAAAGTAAGTGAACTTTGAATTCAAAATTTTGGGTTTGTATCGACAGCAAATCATATCTGTACCAATTGGGTACATGTATTACAGTACATACCATTAAGCTACCCGGCTGCATTGCTGATCCATACAGCTTTCTGTCATACTCTGATATCGTCTATTGATAAGTGTATATTCAGACACATCACACACCTCTCTCTTGTTATAAGGGAGCCACGAATATCGAGAAATTTTATGGGCCTGTGAGTGTAGTACTTGTTACACGAGACAATTTCCAAGCCATCTTTCATAAGACGCCGTTACGAGACGCATCCTCTGTGCAACTAACTTGGTACAACAAACATTGCGAGACAACCTAACTAATGTTCTGTTATCATCAAAATGAACAGCAAGTTGAAAAGAATATTTCATAAGTCAAACCTTTGAGAAGGGACAGTCGATTGAGAAACGCGAAGCACACAAAAACCAATCCATTTGAAGTGAGGCGACTCCCTGCTCTAATTCTCTATGCCACTGAAAGAAACCTTGTTAAACAAGTGCTCGCTTATACATGATACACACATATGTACATATGCTGTACATAGCTAGCTCCGCGTTTCGGCATCAAGTAAATCATTTCGCCCACGTCAAAACTACTGATAAACACGCAGTGACCCGCACTCGGTACTTTAAACTAGCCTTCATCTTGTTCTTTTATAGACGTTAATACTCATGGAATCGATGTAAGTAGTTTGGCTTTTTGCTGATATAAACGAAGATTGAAAACATTTTATGAATCTCCTGACGATATAAAAGCGAAATTAGGAACTATCTGTTTATACGTTTTAACCAAATTTTACCTGTACATGCATTTTGTTTAACTGGCAAATCTTTCAATCAGCCGGATAGAAACTGTATATTATATTCAACATAGCAAACCTGGTCGATACTTTGCGATTATCGGCTGATTTATCCGATGTTTGGTCTTTGTTTATCCAGTAGTTTTGCCTTTGCACGAAAGTTTCGCCAATTAGCATTTCTTTACAATTAGAGTTATAAAGATGCACACACTACATAATTAAGTCAACGTAGTTATTAGAAATGTTTCCACGGAAAATGATTAAAAATGACCGGCGGCAAAAGCGAATAAAATTCTCAGCTGTGCACCAGTTCGGTGAACCAATAAGAGAATGGTTGTGCTTGCACTGTTAACAGTATCAGTTAGAATCCCGTATACATAATCCGGAAAACCCAGACTTGGATTTGTGTTTCGCTTTTTAGTTTTAAAAACGTCCAACTACATCCCTGTTGATAGTCAACTTTCGCCAATAATAATATGTGATGGGATCGTGCTTAAGCAAATAAAATTTGGTTTCCACAATGGAAAAGGGTTAGTGTTTTAACCTGTCAAACAACACAAAAGGAAACTTAATCTCATGTCAACCACTCGGGTATGATATGCATAAAAAATAGTAGCAGAGAATTTCGCAAAATTTGTTCAGTTATTGATTCTTTTGTATCTTAATCTTTAGGTTTGTAGCGAAAGAGACGACTCAACGAGAGAAATACAACAACTAGAAGAGCAAATCTTGACCCTGAAGGAGGAGAAGGAGACACTGAGAGTTGAACATGCCGAAGAGTTGACAATTTTGTCTGTCAGCTTAAAAGAGCATTATGCAAACGAGTCCCGCGAGACCGTTGATGTTTCTAACCAAGCAAAGCAACACGCGAAAGAGCTACAAAAGTTACACGACACAATAGAGGACAAGAACTATCATATTAATAAGCTACAGCAGAAACTCTTGAAGCAGCAACTTGAAATGGAAGAGGAGTCAGAAAACCACGAGCGAGAGGTCGAGGAATTAAAAGCACAGATTGAAAGCAGTCAAGGAATTGGAAATGGCGATGGAGATGAACGAGTTGACGAACTGAAAATTCGATACGAAAAAGAAATAGAAGAACTCAAGTCCCAGATACGGGCCTCGGAAAGCACAGAGGAGAGCGAAACCGAATCAAACATCGAAGAAAAAAGGAATAAGTACCAGAAGGAAATAGAAGAACTTCAGTTGCAGTTAAAAGACTTAGAAGCGCGTTCTATTGATGGTGTTGAAACAGTTATTGAGGAAAAAATCGAGGCAGAGCAAACAAAATTTAGGAGAGAGATAATGGCTGTGAAAGATAGATTGAACCACCAACATCAAGCTGAGTTGGACGGCGTGCTGTCACAGCTTGAACAGTTGAATGCCGAAAATGAGGAACTGAAGGAAACATTACGGAAACAGCTACAATTGAGGAGGCAATTGGAACCTAATGATAGACGCAATGACGGCAGTAGTGTTGTTGGAACTGAAAATGGCGAGACACACGTAAATTTTTCAGTCAACAAAAACGGAACAGAAAGTACCGACGTTAATCAAAACAGTTTTGAGATCCGTGTTACAGGTCAACAGACTCGATATTTTGATGATTTAGAAGCCGTGAAATCTGCCCTGGAGAAGCAATATCAACAGCAAATAGACCACATAACCGCGAGATTGCGAGAAGAGTATCAAAATGAACAAGATGATAATATCAGCAAGATTGAGGAAGAATTTGAGCAGCAATTTCAGAAACAGAAGGCAGAACTGGAAGAAAAACTCAATTCCGTTTCACGGCAATTAAAATTACAACATCAAACTGACCTTGACAGAGCAACCGCTGACATGGAAGAGCAGATTCAGCACCTCAAAAACGGACATTCGGAGGAAATTGCCGATCTTACCGAGAGGATCCGATGTCTTTCCGAAGAGCGACGAAGATCGGTTCTTCGACAAGATTCAACTGAGCAGAGTGTTATCGTGATAAAAGAGGAGCACCGGACAAAAGTCGATAGCTTGGAACAGGAATTACGGATCGAGAAAGAAAAAAATAACGAATATAAAGAACATTTAGAGAACGTCGAAGCACAGGTTCAAGCTTTCAAGACAGAAAAAGAACAAGAAGTGAAACTTATTGAGGAAGAGTTACGGCGAAAATGTAAGTCTATCATCGAGAAGAAAGGAAAGGAATTGAAAGAAAGATACCAGAGTGAACTGAATGAGAAAGTTAACAAAGTTGAGAAACATTGGAGGAAACAATACGATGATGACATGTCGAAAACAAGGTGCGAACTCGAAGAAAGTAGTAGGACTCTAAAAGAAAAGTATGAAAAAGAAGTGTCAGATATTATGATACAGATGGAAGAAGTTCAGCAGAAACACCAAGAGGTTTTACAACAAGAAAAGCGCCAGTTTGAAGAACACCAAAAAGAGATGTTTGAAAAACAACTGTCCGAGGTTAAGGAAGAGTTGGAGCCTTACAAGAACAAGTGCTTTGCATTAGAGAAGGAAAATAAAGATCTTATGAACAGGTACGAACAAGATCTGTTTGAGCTGAAAACTAAACTCGACGAAGTCGAGGAGCGTTACCATGCCAACGAACTTGAAGAGGAAAGTATGAAAGTTCTTAAACAAGAACTTGAACTTTACAAGAAGAAACTACTTCAGCTCGAGAGTGGTAACAAGTTACTGGTGGAAAATTACGAAGCCCAGATCGCAAACATGAAGCGGAATCTTGAAGAGATCGAGGAGGGAGACTTGAAAGTCTTGAACGAAGAAGTTAAAATTTACCAAAACAAAATTGTGAAACTTCAGGAGGAAAAGAAATCATTGAAAGAAAACCACGATAAATTTAAGTTGAAGTTAGAAGAACTTGACAAAGATGGCAAAATTAGGGAGGAAGAACGCGAGGTAGCGGCGAACGAGAGCGAAACATTGGTTTTTGATTTACGAAGACAACTGGAATTTACTCAAAACGAAAAAGCTTTAATGAAAACAAAACTTGCTGATCTTGCACTCGAGTTTGAAACGAACAAACAAGAAAATGGTCGCACTCTTTGTGAGAAGGAGGAAACAGAAAAGACTTTGTTCAATTTGGAGACAGAGTTTGCGTCTTACAAAGAAGAACAGGAGAAAAGGAACCGACATTTAGCTAATTTGGCCGAAGAACTAGAAACAGCTAAAAACGACAACATTCGCATAGAGAATGAGAATAAAGAACTTTCCAAGAAGCTATCAGATCTGCAGCAGCAACTTCAGACTTATCAAGATGAACGTGCACGACTGCAGGAGGAAGTAACTAGTCTAATGAACGAAATGGAAGTCAACAAAGAAGAAACTCGCAGAATTCTCTCTGACAAAACCAAGTTAGCTAGCAGTCTAGATGAACTTAAGATTCTGTTGGAGGAGCGCGGTAAAGACTATCATGGGATGAAAAAGCAGTTATATGATCTAACGAACGAAATGGAAACTAGTAGGGTGCAGAACAGGAGCCTTGTGGATGATAAAGAGAAGCTCATACAAGAAGCCGCAGTTTTAAAGGAAACATTGGGAAATAAAGACGCTGACTACAAAGCTGCAGTAAACAAGAAAAATGAGCTGGAAAGGCAGGTGGTGGCATTCAAAACGCAGATATCAGCTATGGAAGAGGAAAAGGGAAACTTCTTAAAACAAACGGAAGAACTGCAGCAGCGATTGGTGACTTTGAGTGAAGAGCTCGGAAACAGGAAAGAAGGAAATAACGAAACTATGCGAGAAATTGAAGACTTGAATGCCAGCTTAAACAATTTGACAAAGTCTTTAGAAAAATCGAAATGTGAAGAGGAGCGAGTAAAATCAGAAAAAGAGGACCTATCTCAGAAATTAACCTCGTTAAGAAAAGATCTAGAAACGAGTAAAAGGGAAACACAAGACCTCAATATGAAAAACGAACGACTTGAAAAGCAACTCTCAGAAGCATTAAATGATCTTAAGTCAAACAAGAGCAAATTGGCTCAACTTCAGGAAAAGAAAAAGAAATCAGATAACAAACTGGGAGCACAAATCCAGAGACTTATGATGACCGTCAGAAACTTGGAAACTGACGTTGGAAACCATCAGAAAATATGTAAGCAGCTTGAAGACGAGAAAAAACACCTGTCAAACAGTCACGAGACGGAAATAAGCGAGTTGATGGGAAAGATCGAGACTTTAGAAACTAGCGAAGAGAGATTAAAGAAAGTACGGGAGGAAAAAAGCGAACTAGAGAAAGCAGTGAAGGAACTGAGAAACGATCTAACTGCGTATCAGAGAAAATATTCCGAGTTAGAAGAAAGTAGAAACACAGTTAGTAACGAAGAACAAGACAAAATCGAAAGATTAGAAATCAAAATCAAAGAGTTGGTAGGAAAACTCGATGGACGGGAGAAAGAGCTCAAACAGTCTAGAAACAAACTTAAGGAGTTTCAGATGGAAAAGAACGCAGCTGAATACGCCAACACAGAAGAGATTACTGCACTGAAACTCGTGCTAAAGGCTTTCGAAGGCAGTGCTGAAGAAGAACTATACAGGGTGTCGAAAGAGAAGTACAGTTGTGAAATGGAGAACGCAGGTTTGCGAAAAGAGCTAGACTTAACTAGGAACAGTTTGGATGAACTTAAACAAAGAAATGTTGAGTATGTGGAGGAAATTGCCAACTTGGTGAATGACGTTGAACGCTTAAAAAATATAGCACTGAACGAGTCGTTTGCCGAAGAGAAACAAATGCTTTGTAAAGAAATCGAAATTCTTAGAAAGGACCTTGATGATCACAAATGCCACGTCATTGAGCTGGAGGAAGAGGGGGGCCACAGTTTCGGAGTTCTCTTGAGCCAGCATGAGAAGGAGCTTGAAGCATTGAAAGAAGAGCTTGAAGATCAGATAGCAAAAAAGCGTGAGCAACTTGCAAAGGATGCAGCTACAAAACGACAGAAATTAAGAGAAGAGTACGAAAGCAAAGTTCGAGTTCTCTATGATGAACTTGTTGCTGAAAAGGGCAGAATGAAAGACCAGTACAAACGTAATGAACAACTAACTAGTGAGATTACTCAGCTTGAAGAGAAAACGAAAGTAGACGCACAAACAATTGAACAACTTAAAGAAAATATTAAAACCCTGGAGGAAAAACAGAAGAACAAAGACGAGCAAAACTCAGAAAGCTTAAAGAAACAAGAAAGTTACGAGAAACAGGAAGACTACAGCGATAAAGTTCAAACTTTGGAAGCTGAATTAAAAGCTGAAAATGAAGAAAGAGCAAGAGTATTAGAAAAGGTTGAAAAGCTCAAAGACACTCAAGATAACTGTCAACAATCGGATGACCTTCAGAGAGAAATAGAAAATCTTCAAACTGAGCTGAAAGATACTCGAAATAAGTACGATGAAAACATCAAGCTGCTTGAAAAGGAAAAGGATCGATTTGAAAAAGAGCTGCAGATAGAATTAGACGTGAAGAAACGACTTCAGACGGAAGTGAAAGAGCGCGATGCAGCGAGACAAGCTGTTGTGGAAGATTACGATTTGCGAATCGAGGCGTTAGCACTTGAACTGGACGCAGCAAACGGAAGAACTCTAGACGTTCAGGAGAAACTTGAAGAAATGGAAAAGATCTTTCATGTAAGACAAGGTCAGTGGAAAACAGAGTTAGATCAGCTAACGGTTGAGAAAGGAAATCTAATAATTGAACAGCAGAACAAAGTGAAAATAATAGAAAAATGTCTTGAAGAAGAGCGCACTGAAGTAAAGAATCTTGAACTGAAGGTGCAAAATCTCGAGTCGCAGCTTTCTGAAACGTTAGAAGAAACAGCATTACGAAACGAAGAAAATGAAGAGTTCCAACAGCGTGTCAAGCAACTTGAAGAGAAGCTTTACAATGAAACAAGCGAAGCCGAAAAACTAAAACTTATAGTTGATTCAAACGAAAAAGAATTGAACAAAGACAAAGCCAAGCTAAAGGAATTGGGAGAACTTGTGGAACAGAAAGAAGAAGTTATAGAGCAGTTTGACAACAAGATAAAGCAAACAGAAGAGAAACTACTTGATGAAGTAAGAAAGTCTGCCAAACTTGAGAAAGAACTGGAGTCGATTTTGAAGACTCAAAGTGCGGATTACACTAGCAGTTTGGAGCGCGTGAAGGAAGACTTAAAACAGGAGTATGACGAGAGCAATATGCAACTGAAGAAAAACTACGAGAGTATATTTGCGAAAATGGAAGAAGAACAGAAGGCCAAACGAGACGAAATGGAAACTGAAATTGAAACTTTGAAAGGAATGGTAGATAATCTCGAACAGCTTAATCAGCTTAAAGACGAAGAACACGAAGTGCAAATGAAAGAACAAGCAGAGACCTTTGAGACCGTAGTCAACAAACTGAAGCAAAACTTCGACAAGGAGAAAGGGGATCTCGTATTGAAGGTTGAGGAGTACGGTAGGAAACTGATTGAAATAACGACAGAAAAAGACGTTCTTGTCTCTGAACACGAAGATAAACTTACTCTAATGGAAAGCAAGACTCTCGAACATCAAATTGAAATCGAAAAACTTGCTAAAGATAAGGAGAGTCTGCATTCAAAGGTAGAAATGATTCAAAGGCAACTCGCTGAAATAACGGACGAGAAAGAACGCATTACAGCTGATCAGGAGAAAAATCTACTGGGGCTAGAAACTAAACTGTCGCACGAATATGAAAGCAAAATTGAAGAGCTAACGCATCAAGTGAAGTCTTCCGAGGATGAAAAGCAAGCACTGAAAAACAATTACGAAAAGGAAATAGGTTCTCTTCAGAAACAGTTATTGTTTGAAAATTCATGCCAACTCAATCTTCAAACAGAGCACGACAGAGAGCTTAATGAACAGAAAGAATCCTTAGAAATACAGCATAAACGTGAAGTGGAGAAATACAATGACGAGCTTCAAGCAAAAACAAGAAAACTGGACTCGGTTAGAAGTGAATACCAGGAAGAAGTGCGAGTGCTTTCTTTTAAACTTGAAGAACTTAACCACGAGTTAGAAACGTTGAAAAAGGATCTCACGAATAAACACGAAGCTGAAATCAAAAGACTTGAAGGTGAACTTGAAGAAAAGTCACAAGAGTTTGTCGAGAGGGCGGCTGAACACAAAAAGGAAGTGTGCGTGTTGACTCAAAAGATTCATGAGCTGTCAGCAGGACAATTCTCATCCGACGAAATCACAGAGCTAAAGAAGATGAGAAATGGGTACGACCTGCTGGTTTCTTCCCTAAGAGAACAGAATCAAGAACTCGGAGACATGAATGATGAATTGAAGAAAGAGTTAGAGGAAACTTTAACTACCCACCAGGAAAATTTCGAAGTTGCCAAGGCTGACCTAGAAAGACAGTACAAATACCAGCAAGGCAAACTAAGCAAGAAACACGCTGAAGAGCTCGACAGTTTATTGCAGAAACTCGAAGCTCTCGTGCAGCAAGAGAATATCTCCAAGACCCTGACAGAGGAGCACATGAAAGGAATTGAAAATCTGAGAAAAGAGTTTGACAAGAAACTAGAACGACTAACCAGAGAGAAACGGAGAGAACTGGAATCAGTACAAAGAAGCCTGGAACAGCAATACGAAACAGCAATCACGAGACTAAACGAACAACTTGCCACGAAGGAAGCAGAAAATAGAAAGTTACAGTCACAGGTTGCTTCGTTACAGAAGGGAAACAACGATAACCTGGGCATCCGCGATGACGCGATGCGCTTAAGGCAACAAAACACGGAATTGTACAGAAAGCTGCGAGAAGAGATTTCTAGGAGTCGCGTTAGTCCAGAGAGTGATAAGTCAAAACGACAGGTCGAGCAGCTGAAGGCGGAAATCGAGCATTTAAGGTGGGCCAATAAAAACTTACAAATTATTGTCGGTCAAAGCACTGCGATAAGCGAGAATGGAGCTGAGGATGTAAGCGCTGATCGAAGTCGACTGCTACAGCTTATCAAGCTTATGGAACAACTTATGAAGGAAAAGAATGATCTCGAGTTAAAATTAAGAGAGGAAATTATAGACTTGAAAACGAGATTTGGTATGCTAGGTGACAACAGTGGGAACTCTTTTGACGTCACATTATCTTCTTCCCCCGAGAAACCACTGACCAGAGATGCACTGGTGGAACTGCTCGAAGAGCTCAGACAGAATAAACTGAAACAGGAAACAGACATCAAAGCACATGTTGCGGAAATCGAGAGCATGATCGAGGACGTTAAGAACAGGTTGAAATCGACAGAGTTTACTGACAAAAGGATACAAGAAGTCTTAGAAAGTCAACTGAAGCATCTTGAAGAGCAACGTCGACTAATGGTTTACCGTCTATGGCAGCTGCGAGAGAAACACAAATTACTGGAAGAGAAAATAACCCAGCAAATTACAGGTTACAGCAATCAGAGCAGTCCGGGAAGTGAAGCTCGAACCAGATATTATGAGAACCTGTTTGAAGAGAGTCTTCGTAGAGAGAAAGAGTTGCTGAGTCTAAAACGAAAACAAGTGGAAGATCTTCATGAGCGACTTGCCTTGGAGAAAACAGCGTTAGAAAAACATACTGCTGACAAACGGAAATTTCAACGAGAACTACTGGAGAAAGACAAATTGGAGACGGTTTTGTCTTCTGAAAGAAACGAACTAGAGCGTAAATGGATTGGGAAGTTAAAGGAGAAAGAAATCGAGCTGAAGCATGAAAAAGCTTATCTTGAGAGCAAAAGAGAACATTTGAATAGTATTTTGGGTGACATAGACAACAAGTCAAGGAGGACAGACGATAAAACTCGCCTTTCTGCGTCACAAAAGAAACAACAGGCAGAAACGATTTCAACCAAAGACTGGAAAGTATCTACGAAAGCGACTCTTCATAGCACGGAGACGACAGACCTAAGGTACCAAACTGCAGTACGATCCGAGATAGAGAAGCCCTCTATTGTCGACTACGGAAAATTAAGACAAAGAATTCCAATCGAAAGCAAAAGTAATTCACGGATAACACACTTGCAGCCGTTATATAATCGTGACTTCAAGAAAGATGTACCTTCAAAAAGTTCCATCCTTTCCACAAACACAAAGTTTTCTAGAAG
The DNA here is from genome assembly GCA_025434805.1 of Antipathozoanthus remengesaui. Lineage (NCBI taxonomy): Eukaryota > Metazoa > Cnidaria > Anthozoa > Zoantharia > Parazoanthidae > Antipathozoanthus > Antipathozoanthus remengesaui. Next base: position 12,209 of record JANSTR010154495.1, read on the forward strand.
TGTTGAAGAAGATTTAAGACAATTACATATTCCAAACTTGAGTCTTGGTTCAGAAGGTTCGGACTCTGAGCTTGATGTTTCTGAAGAGTTATTGTTGGATATTGATTCCGACGAGTCAGATCCAGAACTGTACAAGCCTCACTCTGTGGAGCGCCTTGACGATCTTGACCCGCACTGGGAGAGAAACCTTGAAGAAGAACTCAAACGCATTACAGTTGTGGGACTAACCACTGACTCGATGACTGCACAGCAATCTGCTGACCACATTGGTGTAGCTGGCTCAATGAGGAAACATCTGCAGCGAAGTCAAAGCGATTTAACACCGAGATCAGGGGCAGCGGCTGACGAACATTCAGCAGTTTCAAAGACAAGAATGGGTCGCGTGGACTCCGTAACTTCAAGGCCAAGCAGCTTCGATTTAGCTGTCAGTTATGAGCAATACCCACCGCGAACATCAACTGCAGCGGGGCAATACTCACCCGACAAGACGTCTTTTATGGTAAACGGATTTGCAAATTTATCTCATATTCCTACAGTACTACCCAACTTGTTTCGAGACTTGAAATCCAAGGGAAGTTCGTTGAGTATGGAACCATTGTCAAGAAAGGAATCTCACTCTCTCGCTAGCAAACGTAGCACGTGCATTTCAGTGTCTGGCCGAAAAGGTGTCCATGGAAGTCAGTTTGACAAGGGCTCCCCACATTTACTGCGCTCCGAGCCCACGAAGGCTGCCACCACTGATTCTACCAAAGATGCACCAGGGTACAGAGGTCAGGATGGTTTAAAGACGTCTCCAGGTTTGTTTATGATCAACATCGAGGATTACGTAGACCGCCATCAGGTGCAGTTTTCGGATGACGTTGCGTGCTTACGGGAACCGTCTCCGTCCGAGAAGCGTCTCTCCTCATAGAAAAGTTTACATCTGCTGGTACCCCTCAAGTTGGCATTAGCCGGGATTTCAACATATTTGAAAAACACTTTGAATTTGTTCCAGATCCAGAGGACGAGGTGTGGCAAATTACGTTACCATTCTAGCGCTCTCTGCAGTGAATGTCAACTTGGCGCTGACTCTGTCTGACACCTAATATAGCCATACTACAGTACAACAACTTCAATATTGCAGGCCAAGGCCTGTAGCAGTTATAGCGAGATTTGACTCGTTCCGCAGACTTTGCGAACTTCAATGAGATTGCCAAACACCCTACTGTCAACAGTAATTGTCAGTCTTCAAAGTCCAATTCATAACTGCTTACTATTTGACACATCCGAACGTGTTTGCACAAGTGGAGAAATCTAATATTAACCCGCAACTGCTTTCGTTTGTTAGAGCAACCGAGTACGTTATATTTAGTGGCTGGTCTTCCACGTTCAGCTATTCACCGAGTTAGGTTCGCAAGGCATTCTGGTCAAATGTACAGCCGCCATCGTGTGTTATGGTGAATTAGGATAAGTGGTTCGACGTCGTGGCCACGAGCGCCATTAAACTGACGGTAAATACTTACACATCTTATCAGGCAAGTGGAAAAATACTTCTTCGCGCCTGATGAAAAAAACGTAGGTTAATTCCTGCCATCGACTGATAAGACTTATGTTGGCAACAGGAATGCTGGACAAACAATTCTCAACACTAGCAACACAGTAATCCATTCAATGTTGGACTGTCCACTCAGTCCTTGTACGCTTATTATAACATTTTTTACTCATAAACGTTGTAAATATAGAACTTGTTCGTTTATATATATAGTTTATCAGTTATATCAGCAGTGTCATAATTTTTAAGATTTAAGACGGAAACAATTTCAATATGCATGTGCGACAACTTTCATTCAAAGAGTTAATCACTTAATGAGAACATTTTTTACACTGCTAGCTGTTAATGTAAAAAGAAGAAAAAAGGCCTTGGACATGGACATAAACTGGAATTAAAGTCCGAGATTTAAATTATCGTTATATCAAAGGTCATATTGAGTTCTATCAGTTTCTGTCTTATGTCAAGCAACTGTGGCTGTCCAGTTATGAACTGTCCGTCAATCCCGAAAGCAATATTCGTTTCCAAGACTTTTTTGGGCCATACGCGCTCTAGTAAACAATTCAAAACTCTCAAACGTTTTGTGGGGTCAACCATTTCAACCTGAACCAGTTTTGCTTATTTTTGCGGTGTTCCTAATATGGGTGCCAGAGGTCAGCTTTAGTGATCATTTTACCATGGACGTAAGAGGTTAGCTGTCATAACCATCTCTGACTGCAGTGCTTCAACCATGGGTGTCAGAGGTTAGCTGTCATGACCGTCTCTGGCTGCAGTGCTTCAACCATGGGTGTCGGAGGTTAGCTGTCATGACTGTCTCTGGCTGCAGTGCTTCAACCATGGATGTCAGAAGTTAGCTGTCATACCGTAACCATTTCTGGCTGCAGTGCTTCAACCATGGATGTCAGAGTTTAGCTGTCACAACCATCTTTGAATATGGGTGCAAGAGGTCAGCTGCCTATCTCTGGCTGCAGTGTTCCTATCATGAGTACCAGAGGTTCTTGCTCGCTCTGCCATCAAACGGCTACTTGCTTTAGTATGTGTAATATATTGCTGTTAGAAATCTCTTAGCTTTTAGTAATTATTTATCGCCACTGTTGTTGCACTGGTAATCGTACTTCATCGTTATGTAGTAATAATGTTTACACTGGCCCTCCATTGTCATAACCGCCGTGACGACTGACAACTCACTGAATTTCAAAAAGGTGTGAAAAAGAATTGTTGAACTTTTTGTGTAGCTCACAGCGACAATCTGCCCACTTCTCACAGTTAAACCAGTTTAACGCTATGCACTTAAATTTTTCTACCCTACCATCATATGGTATTTTTAAATATTGTGTCAACTTGTGTTTACCATTGATGTTGCAAGAACGTTCGAGACTGCAAAATCTAATCATGAGAATGGTGAGTATCAAACAATTATAGAGATACGATAAGATGGAGTTCAAGTTTAGCTTGGCGCAAAGTAAAGAGGTTAAAAAGCAGTCAGACGCACGACTTGCAATAACCAAGAACAGTAGCCACAAACGTTTAACAAAACTCTTCGACTGTAAAAGGTAACTCTTCGGTCGAAAAAACTAGTTGTCGCTGTGAAAATGGGATGTTGAGGCGTCCTCTTGGAACTTGTCATTTTTGGTCCTTGATACAGGTTTTGAACGAGCGGTTCTTATATTGCGCAAAAACATGTATATGATCAATTGTACATCACATTAAGAAAACGCAGTACTACTGTACAGTCTAAAACTAGAAATTACTTTAAACCCTTCTATAAAACTATTAACGTAATCTCTTTACCTAAAAATACATAATTTATTCCCCGTACAGCAACTGTCATCTTTTAACAGAAGGGGAAGAATGGATGACCAAGGAACGACAAGGTTGAAATAACTAAAACTTATTTTTATTTACTAAACCAATAGGATAATTCCGGTACACACGTCTAGAACCGGTAATCAAACTGTTGCCACTTCTGGCCTGTTTTGATATGACCGCCTTCAATCAACGTCCTCAGTCAGGTTGTAATCCAGACCAACTTAAATATATTAACAGTAGAACATGTGGATGAATCAGGAAATAGGTATAACCTGATTTGGCATGGTCAACTCAGCGCAGCTAAATTAGGGGAACTCCATTTAAGAATTTAAGAAAACTGTGTATTACCATGTTCGGAAGAAACCGAACAGGCACACTGGGAACGATATCAGGAAGAATTAGAAAATGGGCAAGCACGAGACAGGTAAGACAACGCATCCACTTGTAAACAGAAGCAATTAGGTATTTAATAAAACTCTATAATGACAACAAACTGCCCAATTGAGCATTATGAATCTTGCCGGCTACGTCACGACCGTTCTTGGTGCTGATGTGGCTGTCTCGACCGGATTCCATCGTGACCTCTCCAGCTCGTAGTACAGCTCCTACAAGCAAAAAGATCACAGTGTTACACGTTTGAAGGCAAATTAGTATGAAACACTTGTAAAAACCGACTGCTTTGGAACATCTGTAACCTCGACACCTCTTGCATTTATTCCATATGCAGATACCATTAATTATTAAATAGTATTCATATTTTTTATATTTTCTTGTTATTGCGGTTAAACCCCGCATGGGACTTAGTTCCGTTAGCAAACTTCTCGCACCGTGTCAGTCGGCGGTCTTCTGCGATGAAAGACAGAGGGCAGTAGTCCTTAACTTGAAAATGTTGGATCCGGTTTAGAGAGTAGAGAGAGAGGGGGATGCATGTGTTTAGTTTCTGGGTCTAACGAGGGAATCCAAAGGCAGGAAAGTGTTATTTTTATTCCAAAAAGCATAGTTTGCTCTTTAGTTAATTATATATAAGAGCCCAATAAAATTGTTAAAATGTAAAATAATCTATGCTAACTCTTCGTGGAGAACCTACATATATATTGAGTGCTCCCCACATGACTGACCTACGTCAGTCAGATCACTGCGGTTCCTATCGATTTTCAAGTTGCGTTTGTATTAACAAGCAATTAAAAATGCAACTCTTAATAAACAGCTTACAAACACTATAGACTGCGTCGGCGAGTAGGTAAAACGTATAATAAAATCAACCATGGGTTGACAGAACTATTTTTCTGTGCGGTAAGATTGGGAAAAAGCTGACGTTTTGGGCGTTAGCCCTTCGTAAGAGCACCTTCCGACGAAGCGCTCAGATTTCTTCTCACATTACGCCAAATTGTTTTGTCAACTCTTGGTTGATTTAATTAAGAATTCAAGCAAGAAAAGAATGTTACATGTGTGCAGTCTAAGGCTGAATTACTACTACGGTTTAAGCGGTTCTTGCATGCTCAGAACGCCTGCCTGAATCTCATCGCAGAAGACACCACACAGGTGTTCAATTGTTGCACGTTTTGAACACCTGATTAAATTGACCATATGGTCGCATCCCAGAAGACATGACACGAAACACCATGATCCAGGTGACTGGTTGTTGCACGTTTTGAACACCTGATTAAATTGACCATATGGTCTCCTCCCAGAAGACACGACACGACACACAATCATCCAGGTGATCGGTTGTTGCAGGTTTTGAACACCTGATTAAATTGACCATATGGTCTCATCTCAAAAGACATGACAGGACACACCATGATCCAGGTGATCGGTTGTTGCAGGTTTTGAACACCTGATTAAATTGACCATATGGTCTCATCTAAAAAGACATGACATGACACGACACACAATCATCCAGGTGATTGGCTGTTGCACGCTTGACTAACACCTGGTAATTTACATATCAAAATATGTACATATTATTATGACAATACAATATTGAATCCTGTGGGTCCCATCATGATAGCCACAAATCCAGAGACGGGGTATTTATCTAAAATACTCTAGCAGATATATTATATGCTGTATGTTTGCGCCCCTTTTCCTTCCCGCCAACTCTTTTTTCTCCAGAACTGAGTAGTAGTATACCCCTCCCCCCATTACCTCACAGGGGGTATACTACTCTGAGTGTATAAAGAATAATCATACTCACGTTATCGGTTTCTATTAATTCTCGGTTTTGCCCTTCGATGTCCAGAGGAGGATCTGGATCTGAAATTCAAGAAGCATGGTAAGTTGCTATGGTCACGTGAGTGAGAACATTGCGCGTCCGAAATTTCATAATCCTTAGCTAAGCTTGCTTTCTCCCAAAAGCGCCACATTAAGTGTTCATAAATTTTCATGTTATGATTTACGTGTTAAATTTTCTATTATTTTTGTAACACTGCAGTAATTGAACTATTTTGTTATTGCGTTCGACGTTGGACTGCAGCCGAATTGAACTTTCTGGATGTCGCTGCTTCGACGCAAATCGATTTCGCTAGCAGTCATTGAGT
>JANSTR010154496.1:0-10560 GCA_025434805.1 Antipathozoanthus remengesaui
ATGGGGATGACACTCAAAGAGGGTAGGACACTCAAGGTGGGTACGAAACTCAAGGTGGGTGGGACACTCGAGGTGTGGATGACACTTAACATGGGTAGGACACTCAAGGTGGGAAGGATACTCAAAATGGGGATGACACTGAAGGAGGGAAGGAGACTCAACGTGAGTAGGACACTCAAGGTGCGCAAGACACTCAAGGTGGGTAGGCCACTCAATGTGGGTAGGATACTCAAGGTGGGTAGTACACTCATGGTGGGTAGAACACTCATAGTGGGTAGGACACCCCAGGTGGGGATGACACTCAAGCTTGATAGGACACTCAAATTGGGTAGGACACTCAAAATGGGGACGAAACTCAAGGAGGGTAGGACACTCAATTTGGTAGGACACTCAAGGTGGGTAGGACAGTCAAGGTGGTTATGACAATAAAATTGGCTAGGACACTCATGGTAGGAAGGACAATCAAGGTGGGGAGGAAATCCGAAGTGGGTAGGCAACTCAATATGGGTAGGACACTGAAGGTGGGTAGGACACTGAATGTGGGTAGGACACTGAACCTGGTTAGGACACTCTAGGTTGTTTAGGTTACTGAATGTGGACAGGACATTCAAAATGGGGATGACACTCAAAGTGGGTAGGACACTCAAGTTCGCTAGGACACTCATGATCGGTAGGACACTCATGCTGGGAAGGACACTAAGAGTGGGTGGGAAACTAAATGTGGTTAGCACACTAAGGGTAGGTACGACACTCTAGGTGGGGAGGAAAGCAGAAATGGATAGGACACTCAATATGGGTAGGACTCTCAAGGTGGGTAGAACGCTGAAAGTGGGAGGACACTCGAGATGGGTAGGACAGTGAACCTGATTAGGACGCCCTAGGTCGGTAGGTGATGTGATTGTGGGTAGGACTCTCAAAGTGGGGATGAAACTCAAGGTGGATAGAGCACTGAACCTGGTTAGGACACTCAAGGTGCGTACGACACTCATGATGGATAGGACACTTAACCTGGTTAGGACCCTCAACGTGGGTAGCACACTCGAGGTGGGCTCGACACTCAACGTGGGTAGGACACTCAAAGTGGGTAGGACACTCACGGTGGGTAGTACACTCAAGGTGCCTAGGACACTCAAGATGGGTAGGACACTCAAGGTGGGTAGGACCCTCAAGGTGGAAAGGACACTCAAGGTGGGTAGCACACTCAAAATGAGGATGACACTCAAGGAAGGTAGGAGACTCAACGTGGGTAGGATAATCAAGGTGGGTAGAGCATTCAATGTGGGTAGCACACTTATTGTGGGTAGGAAACTCATGGTGGGTCCGACCCGCCAGGTGGGTAGGACACTGAACCTCGTTAGGAGACTCAAGGTGGGTAGGACACTCGAGGTGGGGATGCTACTCAACGTGGGCAGGACATTCAAGGTAGGGATGACACACAATGTGGGCAGGACTCTCAAAATGGGGATGACACCCAAGGGGGGTAGGACACTCAAGGTGGTTAGGACACTCAAGGAGGGTAGGACACTCAATGTGGGTAGGACACTCAATGTGGGTAGGACACACAAAGTGGGTAGGATACTCAAGGTGGGTAAAACAATCAAGGTGGGTAGGACACTCAAGGTGGGTACGACACACAATGTGGGTAGGACATTCAAAATGGGGATGACACTCAAGGAGGGTTGGACACTCAAGGTGGGTAGAACACTCAAGCTGGGTAGGACACTCAAAGTGGGTAGCACACTCAAGGTTTGTAGGACACTCAAGGTGGGTAGGACACTCATCGTGGGTAAGACACTCATGGGGGGTAGGACACAGAACCTGGTTCGGACACCAATGGTGGGTAGGACACTCGAGATGGGGATGCCACTCAAGGTGGGTAGGACACTCAAGGTGGGGATGACGCACAATGTGGGTACGACACTCAAAATGGGGATAACATTCAAGGAGGGTAAGACATTCAAGGTGGGTAGGACACTCGATATGGGTAGGACACTGAAGGTGGGTAGGACAATCAAGGTTAGTAGGACACTGATGGTGCATAGGACACTGAACCTGGTTAGGACACTCTAGGTGGGTAGGTGACTGAATGTGGGTAGGACCCTCAAAGTGGGGATGACACTCAAGGTGGCTAGGATACTCAAGGTGAGTAAGACACTCACGGTTTGTAAGACCTTCAATGTGGATAGCACACTCATTGTAGGTAGGACACTCATGGTGGGTAGCGCACTCGAAATGGGGATGCACTCAACGTGACTAGGACACTCAAGGCGGGTAGGACACTCAAAATGGCGATGACACTCAAGGAGGGTAGGACACACAAGGTGGGTAGGACACTCAATGTGGGTAGGACACTCAAGTTGGCTAGGACACTCATGGTTGTTAGGACAATCATCAAGGTGAGGAAAGCCAAAGTGGGGAGGACACTCAATATGGGTAAGACGCTGAAGGTGGGTAGGTCACTGAAGGTGGGTTGGACACTCAAAATGAGGATGTCACTCAAGGAGGTTAGGAGACTTAAGGTGGGTAGGACACTCAATGTGGGTAAGACATTCAAGGTGGGTAGCACACTCGTTGTGGGTAAGAAACTCATGGTGGGTACTACCCTCAAGGTGGGTAGGACACTAAACCCCGTTAGGACACTCAAGGTGGGTGGGACACTCAAGGTGGGGACGACACACAATGTGGGTAAGACACTCAAAATGGGGAGGAAACTCAAGCTTGATAGGACACTCAAATTGGGTAGGACACTCAAAATGGGGATGACACTCTAGGAGGGTAGGACACTCAAGGTGGATGGGACACTCAATATTGGTAGGACACTCAAGGTGGGTAGGACACTCAAGGTGGGTAGGACACTGAACCTGGTTAGGACACTGTAGGTGGGTAGGTGAGTGAATGTGGGTAGGACACTTAAAGTGGGGATGACACTCAAGGCGGGTAGGACACTCAAGTTGGGTAGGACACTCAAGTTGGATAAGACCTTCAAGGTGGGAGGCACATTCATTGTAGGTAGGACACTCATGGTGGGTAGGACACTCGAGGTGGAGATGCCACTCAGGGTGGGTAGGACACTCAAGGTGGGGACGACACAAAATGTGGGTAGGACACTCAAAATGGGCTGGACACTCAAGTTTGATAGGACACTCTAATTGCTTAGGACACTCAAAATGGGGATGACACTCTACGAGGGTAGGACACTCAAGGTGGGAAAGACACTCAATATTGGTAGGAAACTGAAGGTGGGAAGGACACTCAAGGTGGGTAGGCCACTCGAGGTTGGGATGGCACTCAACGTGGGTAGGACACTCAAGGTGGGTAGGACATTCAAGTTGGCAAGGACACCCATGGTTGTTAGGACACTCATTAAGGGGAGGAAAGCCGAAATGGGTAGGACACTCAATATGGGTAGGACGCTGAAGGTGGATAGCACACTGAAGATGGGTAGGTCACTCAAGGTGTGTAGGACACTTAACCTGGTTAGGCCACTCAAGTTGGGTAGGACACTAATGGTGTGTAGGACACTCAAAATGGGGATGACACTCAAGAAGGGTAGGACACTCAAGGTGGGTAGGACACTCAAAGTGGGTAGGACACTCGAGGTGGGAATGCCATTCAAGGTGGGTAGGACACGCAAGGTGGGGACCACACACAATTCGAGTAAGACACTGAAAATAGGGATGACACTCAAAAAGGGTAGGAGACTTGAGGTGGGCATGACACTCAACGTGGTTAGGACACCAAAGGTGGGGAGGACACTCAAGGTGGGTAGTACACTCAAGGTACGTAAGACACTCAAGGTGGATAGGACACTCGATATGGGTAGGACACTGAAGGTGGGTAGGACAATCAAGGTGAGTAGGACACTCAAGGTGCATAGGACACTGAACCTGGTTAGGACACTCTAGGTGGGTAGGTGACTGAATGTGGGTAGGACCCTCAAAATGGGGACGACACTCAAGGTGGCTAGGATACTCAAGGTGAGTAAGACACTCACGGTTGGTAAGACCTTCAATGTGGATAGCACACTCATTGTAGGTAGGACACTCAAGGTGGGTAGGACACTGAACCTGGTTAGGCCACTCAAGTTGGGTAGAACACTAATGGTGGGTAGCACACTCAAAATGAGGATGTCACTCAAGGAGGGTAGGAGACTCAAGGCGGGTAGGACACTCAAGGTGGGTAAGACATTCAAGGCGGGTAGCGCACTCATTGTGGGTAGGAAATTTATGGTGGCTACAACCTTCAAGGTGGGTAGGACAATGAACCTCGTGTGGACACTCAAAGTGGGTAGGACCCTCGAAGTTTGGACGACACACAATGTGGGTAGGACACTCAAAATGAGGATGACAGTCAAGAAGGGTAGGACACTCAAGGTGGGTAGGACACTCAAGGTGGGAAGGACAATCGAGGTGGGGATGCCACTCAAGGTGGGTAGGACACGCAAGGTGGGGACCACACACAATTCGAGTAGGACACGCAAAATAGGGATGACACTCAAGAAGGGTAGGACACTCGAGGTGGGCATGACACTCAACGTGGTTAGGACACCCAAGGTGGGGAGGACACTCAAGGTGGGTAGTACAGTCAAGGTACGTAAGACACTCAAGGTGGATAGGACACTTAAGGTGGGTAGGATACTCAAAGTAGGTAGGACACTCAAGGTGGGTAGGACACTCAAGGTGGGTAGCACACTGAAAATGAGAATAACACTCAAGGTGGGGAGGAAACTCAAGGTGGGTAAGACATTCAAGGTGGGTAGCACACTCATTGTGGGTAGAAAACTCATGGTGGGTACGACGCTCAAGGTGGGTAGGACACTGAACCTCGTTAGGACACTCAAGGTGGGTAGGACACTCGAGGTAAGGATGCCACTCAAGGTGGGTAGGACACTCAAGATGGGGACGACACGCAATGTAGGTAGGACACTCAAAATGGTTAGGACACTCAAGTTTGCTAGGACACTCAAATTGCGTAGGACATTCAAAATGGGGATGACACTCAAGGAGGGTAGGACAGTCAAGGAAACTAGGACACTCAAAGTGGGTAGGACACTCAATTTTGTAGGACACTGAAGGTGGGTAACACACTCAAGGTGTGTAGGACACTGAACCTGGTTAGAATACTCTAGTAGGTAACTGAATGTGGGTAGGACACTCAAGGTGGGTAGGACACTGAAAGTGGGTAAGACCATCAAGGTGGGTAGCACATTCACTGTAGGTAGGACACTCATGGTGGGTAGGTCACTCGAGGTTGGGATGGCACTCAACGTGGATAGGACACTCAAGGTGGGTAGGACACTCAAAATCGGGATGAAACTCAAGGAGGGTAAGACACTCAAGGTGGGTAGGACACTCAAGTTGGCTAGGACACTCTTCAAGGGGAGGAAATCCGAAATGGGTAGGACACTCAATATGGGGATGACACTCAAGAAAGTAGGACATTCAAGGTGGTAGGACACTCAAGGTGGTAGGACAGTCAAGGTGGGTAGGCCACTCAAGTTGGGTAGGACACTAAAGGTGGGTAGTACACTCATGGTGAGTAGGACTCTCATGATGGGTAGGACACTCGAGGTTGAGATGCCACTCAACGTGGAAAGGACACTCGAGGAGGGTTGGACACTCAAGGTGGGTAGGACTCTCAAGGTGGCTAGGACACTCAAGGTGGTTAGGACTCTAAAATTGGCTAGAACACTGATGCTTAGTAGGACACTCATGGAAGGAGGAAAGCCGAAGTGGGTAGGACACTCAACATGGGTAGGACACTTAAGATGGGTAGGACACTCAAGGTTGTTAGGACACACAACGTCGGTTGGACACTCAAGGTGGGTAGGACACTGAACCGGGTTAGGACACTCTAGGTGGGTAGGTGACTGAATGTGGTTAGGACACTCAAAGTGGGGATGACACTCAAGGTGGGTAGGACACTCAAGTGCGCAAGGACACTCATGGTCGGTATGACACTCATGGTGGGTAGGACACTAAGAATGGGTGGGACACTAAGGTGGGTAGGACACCAAGGGTGGGTAGGACACTAAGGGTAGGTAGGACACTCTAAGTGGGGAGGAAAGCAGAAGTGGGTAGGACACTCAATATGGGTGGGACACTCAAGGTGGGTAGGACGCTGAAAGTGGGAGGACTCTCAAGGTGGTTAGGACAGTAAACCTGGTTAGGGCACTCTAGGTGGGTAGCTGAATGATTGTGGGTAGGACATTCAAGGTGGATTGGACACTTAACCTGGTTAGGAGACTCAAGCAAGATAGGTAGGACACCCGTGGTGGGTAGGCCACTGAACCTGGTTAGGACACTCAAGGTGGGTAGGACACTCAAGCTGGGTAGGACACTCAACGTGGGTAGTACACTCAAGGTACGTAGGACACTCAAGGTGGGTAGGACACTCAAGGTTGGTAGGACCCTCAAGGTGCGTAGGACTTTCAACGTGGGTATGACACTCATGGTGGGTAGCACACTCTAAATCAGGATGACACTCAACGAGCGTAGGAGACTCAAGATGGGTAGGACAATCAAGGTGGGTAAGGCATTCAATGTGGGTAGCACACTCATTGTGGGTAGGAAACTCATGGTCGATACGACCCTCAATGTGAGTACGACACTGAACTTCGTTAGGACACTCAAAGTGGGTAGGACACTCGAGGTGGGATGCTACTCAAGGTGGGTAGGACATTAAAGGAAGGGACGACACATAAATGTAGGTAGAACACTCAAAATGGGGATGACACCCAAAAAGGGTAGGACACTCAAATTGGGTAGGACACTACACCTGGTTAGGTCACTCAAGGTGGGTAGGACACTCGAGGTGGGGTTGACACTCAAGGTGGGGACGACACACAATGTGGGTAGAACACTCAAAATGGAGATGACACTTAGGGATGGGTAGGACACTCAAGGTGGGTAGGACACTCAAGCTGATTCGGATACTCAAGGTGGGTAGCACACTCAAGGTTTGCAGGACACTCAAGGTGGATGGGACACTCAAGGTGGGTAGGACACTCATGGTAGGTAGAACACTGAACCTGGTTAGGACACTCAAGTTGGGTAGGACACTCGAGGTGAGATTGCCACTCAAGGTGGGTAGGACACTCAAGGTTGGTAGGACACTCAAGGTGGGTAGGACACTGAACCTGGTTAGGACACTCTATGTGGGTAGGTGACTGGATGTGGGTAGGACACTCAAAGTGGGTAGGACACTCAAGGTGGGTAGGACACTCAAGGTGAGTAGGACACTCACGGTGGGTAAAATCTTCAAGGTGGGTAGGACACTCATGGTAGGTAGGACACTCATGGTAAGTAGGCCACTCGAGGTGGGGATGGCACTTAACGTGGGTAGTAGACTCAAGGTGGGAAGGACACTCAAAAAGGGGATGACACTCAAGGAGGATAGGACACACAAGGTGGGTAGGATACTCAATATTGGTAGGAAATTGAAGGTGGGTAGGACACTCATGGTGGGTACCACACTCAAAATGAGGATGACACTCAACGAAAGTATGAGACTCAACGTCGGTAGGACAATCAAGGTGGGTAAGGCATTCAATGTGGGTAGCACACTCATTGTGGATAGGAAACTCATGATGGATACGACCCTCAAGGTGGGTAGTACACTGAACCTCGTTAAACCACTCAAGGTGGGTAGGACACTCATGGTGGGTAGGACACTCGAGGTGGGGACGACACACAATGTGGATACGACACTCAAAATGGGGAGGACACTCAAGCTTGATAGGACACTCAAATTGGATAGGACATTCAAAATGGGGATGACACTCAAGAAGGGTAGGACACTCAAGGTTGGTAGGACTCTCAATATGGGTAGGACTCTGAAGGTGGGTTTGACACTCAAGGTGGGTAGAACACTAAACTTGGTTAGGACACTCCAGGTGGGTAGGTGAATGGATGGGGGTAGGACACTCAAAGTGGGTAGGACACTCAGGGTGGGTAGGACACTCAAGGTGAGTAGGACACTCACGGAAGGTAAAACCTTCAAGGTGGGTAGCACACTCATTGTATGTAGGACACTCATGGTAAGTAGGCCACTCGAGGTGGGGATTGCACTTAACGTGGCTAGTAGACTCAAGGTGGGTAGGACACTCAAAATGAGGATGACACTCAACGAGAGGAGGAGACTCAACCTGGGTAGGATAATCAAGGTGGGTAAGGCATTCAATGTGGGTAGCAAACTCATTGTGCATAGGAAACTCATGATGAATACGACCCTCAAGGTGGGTAGGACACTGAACCTCGTTAGGCCACTCAAGGTGGGTAGGACACTCATGGTGGGTGGGACACTAAAGATGGGTAGGACACTCAAGGTGGGTAGCACACTCAAAGTGTGCATGACACTCATTGTGGGTAGGACAGTCATCGTGGGTAAGAGGTGGGAGGTGGGATGCTACTCAAGGTGGGTAGGACATTCAAAGTAGGGACGACACACAGTGTGTGTAGGACACTAAAAATGGAGATGACACCCGAGAAGGGTAGGACACTCAAGGTGGGTAGGACACTCAAGGAGGTTAGGAGACTCAAGGTGGGTAGGGCACTCAAGGTCGGTAGGACAGTCAGGGTGGGTAGGACATTCATGGTGGGTAGGACACTGCATCTGGTTAGGACACTCAAGGTGGGTAGGACACTCGAGGTGGGAATGACACTCAGGGTGGGTAAGACACTAAAGGTGGGTAGCAAATTCAAGGTGGGTAGGACACTCAAAATGGGTAGGTCACTCAAAATGGGTGGGACACTCAAGGTGGGTAGGACACTCAATCTGGGTACAACACTCAAATTGGTTAGCACACTCAAAGTGTGCAGGACATTCAAGGTGGGTAGGACACTCATGGTGGAAAGACACTCATGGTGGGTAGCACACTGAACCTGGTTAGGACACTCAAGGAGCGTAGGACACTCAAATTGGGTAGGACACTCAAATTGGGTAGGACATTCAAGGTGGGTAGGACACTCAAGGTGGGGAGAACACACAAGGTGGGGAGGACACTCAAAATTGAGATGACACTCAAAGAAGGTAGGACACTCAAGGTGGGCAGGACACTCAATCTGGTTAGGACACTCAAGGAGGGTAGGACACTCAAATTGGGTAGGCATTTCAAGGTGGGTAGGACACTCAAGGTGGGTAGGACATTCGAGGTGGGGATTACACTCAACGTAGTTAGGACACTCAAGGAGGGTAGGACACTCAAATTGGGTAGGACACTCAAGGTGGGTAGGACACTCAATGTGGGGAGGACACTCAGGGTGTGAAGGACACTTAAGGTGGGTAGGACACTCAAGGTGGGTAGGATAATCAACGTGGGTGGGACACTCATAGTGGGTAGCACACTCAAAATGAGGATGACAGTGAAGGATTGTAGGAGACTCGATGAGGGTAGGACACTCAAGGTGGGTAAAATATTCAAGGTGGGTAGCACACTCATTGTGGGTAGGGAACTCAAGGTGGGTAGGACAATCCAGGTGGGGAGGACACTCCAGGTGGGAAGGACACTCAAATAGGGTAGGACACTCAAGGTGGGTAGGACACTTGAGGTGGTTAGGACACTCATGGTGGGTAGGACACTCATAGTTGGTTAGAGACTGAACCTGATTTGGACACTCAATGTGGATATGACACACAAGCTGGGTATGACACTAAGGTAGGGAGAACACTCAAAGAGGGTAGGACTTTCAAGGTGGGTAGGAAACTCATGGGGGTTAGGGCACTCAAGGTTGGGTTAACACTGAAAATGGGTTGGACAGTAAGGGTGGGTAGGATACTCAATGTGGGGAGGACACTGAAGGTGGTTAGGACATTGAAGGTGAGTAGGACACTCATTGTTGATAGGACACTCAAAATGACGATGACACTCAAGGAAGGTAGGACACCTAAGGTTGGTAGGACACTCAAGGTGGGTAGGACAGTCATGGTAGGGAGGACACTCAAAATGAATGGGACACTCATTGTGGTTAGGACACTCAAAATGGGGACGACACTCAGGGAAGGTAGGACACTCAAGGTGGTAGGACACCCAAGGTGAGTAGGACACTCGAGTTGGGGTTATTGCTCAAATTGGGTAGGACATTCAAGGCGGGGACGATACACAATGTGGGTAGTTAGGACACTCAAAATGGGGATGACACTCCAGAAGGTTAGGACACTCAAGGGGGATAGGACGGTGAAGTTGGGTAGGACACTCAAGGTGGGTAGGACACCCAAAGTGGTTAGGACACTCATGGTGGGTAGGACACTCATGGTGGGTAAGACACTGAACCTGATTGGGACACGCAAGGTAGGTAGGACACTCAAGTTGGGTAGGACACTCGAGGAGGGGATGATAATCAATTTGGGTATGACCTCAAGGTGGGGAAGACACTCAATAAGAGTAGGACTTTCAAAATGGTGATGACACTCAAGGAGAGTAGGACACTCAAAGTGGGTAGCACACTCAGGGAGGGTAGGACATTCAAGGTGGGTAGGACACTCATGGTTGCTAGGGCACTCAAGGTGGGGTTGACACTGAATATGGATTGGACACTAAGGGTGAGTAGGATACTCAAAATG
>JANSTR010154507.1:0-10557 GCA_025434805.1 Antipathozoanthus remengesaui
TTAGAGCTTTTACGGTAATCAACATAGCATTACATGGCGACTTGGAAATATGAATTTCTCTTCTCATGTTAAAAGTTATTTCACTCGTTTGCTATGCTCACTCGTGAAATGAGTTTTCCACATTGAGAAATGTTGTATCTTCGTGTGGCCACGTAATATCTTCTTAAATTTCTGATTAAATGGTTACCTCTTTCAACATTTTATCTATATTCGTTATCGATCAAAACTGAGCTTGCCAACCAAATTTGTAACTTAAAGTATAAACAATGATTTTTGGTACAAACAAAGTAGAGAAAATGTTTGGTAGACAACCAAATTTATCAGTACATCATTCAATTAATTCAGTTGACGTATACAGTAGTGCAGGTGTTGCAATAAAGACATTTTTTCCGTCTTGTCCAGCCAATACAGTGTAGCTCTTCCATATGCCACCCCCCCCCCCCTACCCAAAGCACATCTTTACCCATTTTCTATCCCACATATCAACGGGATAGCTGTTCAAACATGTTCTCAGCGATCCTGCATGGCGGTCCAAGAAAATATATGTAAACCAGGCTTACTATAACTGAAGCGTCAACAGTTTTTAGAAAGCATTTTTGGGAGAACGATTCTCCGTTGAAGAACCAGCGAACTGACCTTCCTTTACAAGCCAGCCTTCTCTGTCTGGGTTAAAGAACGTTCTTGTGATGTCATTTCCGTCGTCTTCTGGGATCTTAAACTCTTCATTCTTTATGTTTTCATACAAACTCTGAAACAAATACACAAACGGGAAATTACAATCATACATCACTAATTTGTTACAAATTCTTCTTTGATACTTCAACAACAGATGGATATACAACATCTGCAAAACATTTTAGTAAGATAAGGATAGCTATGAACATTCATATGCATGGAAAGTTAGACTATACAACATACACATGAGTACATAAAGTGCAAGATAATAATGATATTAATGGTGAACATCTATCCATTCCTAACTCCGTTATTCATCTGGACTCGTAACAAAGTCCTGTAGTTTGGACACTTGGTTCATATCTTTTAAACTACCTGGCCGCCTACACGCTCTGCTTCACTCACACAACAGACTTGATTCTGCATGGGATCACTGAGCTGAGTTTAAGTGAAGTATTAACTCCAGGCAGAATCCTATCCTTCAGTTCCATAAACTGAAATTGAGTCCTAAAAGAATTACGTTTCTTAACATTGCTGCTATTTCCTAAACATCACTCTGCTGCAGTCAAAAAATATTTTCTCCTGATTATAGCATGGCAATAATAAAATAATACTGTTGCAGATCTTGAAACATAACAGCAAAGCTTACAGGATAATCACTGACTCAACCTGTGAATCCAGATTACGCGCCAAAACTGTAGTTCGTTCAAAACAATTTTCTTTATTTTAACATCAGTAAAACAACACCAGTTAATGATATGTACAAGCCAAAACACAGGCAACCCAGACTAGTAAACACTAAACAATTTACAAGCTAAAACATAGTCTTCCCTGGCTAGTAAACACCAATAAAACTACAGACGAAAGCACAGGGCTGCTCATGCTGGGATACCTACCACCAAGATTTCTTTTGGAAGGTCTTTTCCACAGTTTATGCCTCGATTCATCTGAATAAACCTCTCCACTGTGGGCTGTTAGGAGTGCAAGAAAGCTGTTTATCACAGTGTGTCTTCTCCTTACATTATCCTCACAGAATAAGTTGTTATGTTACGAGAATAAAACAATCGATCATAAACAACAAACTGGCTAAGTAAGATCAATCTGTTTACAAGCCGTCATATATGCCACGTTTAAGAATGAAAGGGTTATGCTTAAATGTTAATTAAGAGTTTTACATTTTATGAAAACTCTCAACCACTGAAAAGTATATACTGCAATATATTATACAATACAATAACATTAATTTTATGACCACTTTCCCAAATTTGGGTAGACACATTCACTGTTTGAGAAACTGACACTTCAGTATACTAAGACTTCAAGCAAAACAAAATATTGCTGGGTTTCGTTTTTCAACAACTTTGTTCAAGAGTATGGACACATTCTTTCTTATGGTAAACCCGTTTCAGCAGAACAAACTGTTGCTATAAATTATACACTATGTACAGTACTGTATGTAGCTGAAAATGAAGGGACCGAAATATCTATGGGTTAATGGGCTTAAAAGTCAGATTTAGAAAGGCATAATCAAAAAGTATCAAACAAGCTGGAACAAAACCAAAATCTCCCATATAAAATACACTGGTGTGATTGTTTTAAGATAAAATGAATAATTTTGAAAGATATAAAAATGTGGAGCATGTTCAGATCACCACTGCAGTGGTCTTAAGTGTCCTCATTTCAATCTTTCTCTATCTCAAAAGCATTCCTTGACTAGTTTTGATGATACAGTTCCTGAGGCTCCCACATTTATTTCTTCACAGAGTTTTCAAATGCTTTGAACTCCTCCCACCTCTGTGTGCCCGGGGTTCAAATCTCGGTTGACACATGACATAGGCTGATATTTGTTATCTCTACCTGGCTCCAGTCTGTGTTAAGCCATTCTACGTAAATAGCTTTTAAAAAAACTATAGACTGTGTCGGCGGGTAGGTAAAACGTATAATAAAATCAACCGAGGGTTGATGAAAACAATTCTCTGCACTGTAAATTTGGAAGAAAGCTTTACGTTTCTTAAAATCGCTCGAAATGTCAGCTTTCTTCCAAATATACGGCATGAAAAATTGTTTTCGTCAACCCTCAGTTGATTTCATTATGTGTTAAGCCATTGCCTAGTATCTTGGCTTCCAAGAGGAAGAAAGAACTACACATATGTCAAAAACAGTAGGTTCACAATCTAGAGTTGAGATCTGAAACTACACTATAGCAAATTGCTTTACCACTGACATCACATGATAATTGTAAAAGTGCATAGTCGATATACTACATCTTCAACAAGCACAATTATAAATGCTTCCATTATTATTCCTACCTTGTCTTTTACATTTGGGTTATGGAGGCTTGTGTTCAGTAGAATGATGGCAAAGCTAAGAACATAACAGGTGTCTGTAATAAAAGATCATGCCAAAAATTAGCAACAACAACACCTCAGGTGCTAAATTAATGTTAATGATAGCAAGGTCACACGGTGGCACGTCATATAATAGATGGAACTGATTGTTCATGCAAGGTGACACACGGCTGACAAGATTGATTTGGGATAATAAAAGTGTACCAAATGTCTTCCATAATTATAACTGGATCTAACATTTTTTGACACACATGTATATAGCACAATAGAGTACTCCTTCGAGAACAGTTTTTGAGAACAATGAACTTCTCCTTTGTTTTGTTTCCTTAAGCTTTATTGTATGCAAATGAAAACTCATTTGATAATGATGGTAATAAACCATCGAAACGTTGTAACTTTGCAACTGCATTAGTTTTTCTAGTTAATATCATCTCTAAAGTCAATCGTATACATGTAAATTGTCAATTCAATAATACTATCCAACTATTAAACATGAAAATAAATAGGCATAAATCTGATATGATTTAACTAGTAACAAATCAAAAATATATGATTTTAAAAAAAAATTCCAAAATAAATTTTGCAATGATTATTATGAAGGCACCATTTGCAGGAATGTCATGGCCAAGCCCCATATGCTCACCAGTAGAATCAAATATTTCTCCATTCTGTTCACAGTATCTTTTGGCAAACCCTTCCATCATTCTGTCAATCTTTTGTGCCTCTCCTGGAAGACGAAAGCTCCATAAGAATGCCCTATCAATTAAAGAAAAGAGAAAAATTAACTACTGTAATGATTCGATTTAGTGCCCTTCTTCCAATAACCACCCCTTCCAAATAAGCGCCCCCTTTGAATAAGCGCCCCTATTCCAATAAGCACCAATGCGGCACCAGATAGCTTAATAATTGAAGCACATGATACTGAAGTCATGGAGAACGAATAGATCGCTCATGGACATTCACCGTACCGTACTTGTATACTTGTTACTGATATATAAAATGAAGAATTCTTTCAAAAGTAACTGAACTTTTATCAATTTGTTACTGTTACAGTTTCTGTTGTTGTTAGTTATTTTAATATGAATTAAAATTTTGTTTTAAACATTTGGTTGTTTCTCAAGAAATTAAATAAGCGCCCTGTTTCGAATAAGCGCCCTCCCTTGAGGTACCAAGGGTAAATAAGCGCCCCGGGCGCTAAATCGAATCATTACGATAATTGTTTGAGTGTTCAAGATTAAACTCTATTGCTTTTGGAATCGAACTGTTTTATACGGTGTGCAAGGCCGGTATTGGTTTGTAGGGTGCAGAAATGTTTTTTCAAGGGATTGCGCTGACAGAATTTCTTTCTTCAGGCTCATATCTTAGCAGCTCTCTCCCTACCTGAAAGGCACTGCTAGTCGAAGGTATACGGAGCAAACAATGGGCAAAGCTTGCTACAGTTTTCTCCTGCTGATCCGCACATGGCAAGAGAAATGACCTCCTTGAACCTGTCATCTGAATACCTTTTGTTGTCCGTATGGCTATGCCTACTGTACACCCTGGCATCATCATCACTGCATAGTCACCTTTTTGTCTGCTTGACTGCAGAAGGAGGGAGAGAATCACTACCATCTCTTTTCCTCGTAAATTCTCATCGAGGTTATGATTGCTAATGGGATGCAATGACCAGAAGAGTTTTGATGTACTGGGAGCGTATAGGGACCATCATCAGCATTACTTTACAGAGTACTTAACCTCTAAGGGACGAAGCCGGGAAATTTTAGAATCTAGAGGCCCAGAAAATGCCATATCTCACTCAACTACTGAATAGCTGTGTCTCATCGCGTTTGTCTATTTGAATGTGACGAAAATATCCCTTCTTGTTGTGAAAATGTCTCAAACTCTGGGTGTTTGAATGTCAATTTTTTTAAATCTAGGCCTTGTTGTTTTGGAAATCTTCAAACTCGAGTTTTTCTCCCCCGTTCAGGGATGAGGGGTTCTCAAGCAAAGTCGGGGCTACCCTATCGAAATCGAGGTGGTTGAACACTTAGCTATCTTTCTGTATTTCTAGATCATCCCTGCAGAAGTCATGCAACGCATCTGGGAACCTGGGGAGGTGGAGGAGGACTGAGACCTCGCGATCGTCCCGTATTCCTGTCCGTACAGGTGCCGACGATGTCCATCAAGAGTACCTCATCCACCATCATCGCCATTACATGTACACCGGTTATGACGACTGTTGGACGTGTCTATGTCCACTGAAGACACTCTTGATCATTTGTAGATAGGATGTCTCTGGAGAAGGAAGAGTGAGATATCAATCCTTCATCTTCAGTGTCTATTCGCCTGCCCGTGCAGTGACAAGAACTTGTATGTTTGAGTAGTAGATCAACCCCGAAGTCGTGTAGGATTTCTGGTGCGACGACCCTTGGGAGTCCGAACTCGACTCCTATTGCTGCCCGTACTGGTAGGCCATCACCACAATCATTATACGAATGTGTTCGAATCACTGAAACGACAATTTGTAGTCTTACATGAAGTCGTTGTGGCGCCGGACAACGGCTCGAGAAATTCTCTGCCATGTGAAGATTATTATGCAATTAATCACACAAATGGTAACACAAATAATATATTAATATAATTATTAACAGAATAGAAACATAAATAAATATATTAAAAACATAATAATAACACAAATACATATATAAATAACACCAATAGTAACACAGATAAAAATATATTAAACTAAGCATAAAGCAATGCAAAAAAAGCCCAACCCATAATGCTCTACACGGACGACCATCCGATCCAGATGTGAGGTTGATTCATAAAGTCTCGGGGAATTTCTATATTAACAAGGTACTTAAAAATATGCGCACAAATACGTTTCTCCTTTTGAGTAACAAATTATTTGCCAAATCAGTGACTTCTGTTACAAACCATCAAACACATGACATAAGCTTTCGTGAGACATGATGAATATATAGCATCCCATTTAGATGGGCAAATTGAACGCCAAAACAATAAGACCTCCGCAGACAACTGGAACGGTATTATAGGAAAATTCATTGTCCCGACGAGGGTATTCCACATTAAATTTCACGAGAAAAATAATATTGCACGAATCGCGAAGCGATGAGTGCAATATGATATTTTTAGTGAAATTTAACAGGGAATACCCGAGTCAGGCAGTGAATTTTCCTTGAATCGCATAGCAGAGATGAATCTCGTAAGTTAAATTAATGAGTGTATATATAAACTTGGATGGACTTTTGCTAACTTAACCATTTCCAGGTTCAGTGCTCTGTCAACCGACTGGTGAGCCACAGCTTTTGGCGGGAAAGTTTGAGGGCACGCGCGCGGCTGAAGTTGAGTGTAATTCCATGCTGAATACGCACTAGTGCAATTCCACGTTAAATACATCCTCCTCAATTGGTCGATTAGCCAATCAGCTTGCGTGATTCATCCCTGCTATGCGATTCTATTAAATAGGTCTGTTTTTGCTGCAGTACAAAGTTTAAACTCGCAACAAATGTGAGTTATTCGCTTATACACAAGCTGGGTAACTACTAAAGAGCCCTTAATCCGACAAGGATCTGTAGACGTTTACATTGCTTTGTAAATGATCATGCCACAGTAAAGGTTCACTGTCGCGCACATGTTAGGGCGAGACTTGTCCCAGAGACAACGGGATTTAGGTTTTGTAATTAAGGACTTTCATTATTTTCAAGTAACATTTGTAGTGGTCAAACTAGAAAAAATATCAAGACAACCAATAACGTCCATCTCTGAGTTCATGGGAATACGAAAAGAAAATGTCGTACTTACAATTTGTGATTCCCTTCTCTGTTACGCGAGTCCTGTTTTCATTTCCTATTCATGTTACTCGTGCTCTCCATTCGGTTATTGGGCAGTGGCCCGTCTTTATTATATATATATTTATTTTTCTTTATTTCCATATGTCAGAAAGGTTTCTCTACCATCTGTAACAGAAGCTGCTGTTTTTTTGCAATTCAGGATTACATAAATTTAAAGGTTAAAAACAATCTTGTGAAATGAAGAGAGAGAGAGAGAGATTCATTCATTTGATAATTCAGTCGTCGAATGCCACTGGGGTCATGACATTATGAACGGATACGATTGTGTATTCTTGTTCATGGGTAAGTGTTCAGATACACTAAACTACACAAAGCATACCAAGCTCTGCTGGTGTCAATTTAATGTTTTCAGATCCACTTAGTGATTGCAAGTACTGCCCCAAGAAGAGGTTACATACATATCGGTAAATATTAACTGTCAACAGGCGTCAGTAACACGTATTTCGAATGGCAATTATAGTTGTTTCACGTGGCAGCTAAAGGTGTCTTAGGTGTCACCTGAACTCTCTGTTTCTCTCTCGTTGTCTGCGCTGCCTTGGGGTCAAGTTTGTAATATTTGGGAACGGGACACCAAACTGGGAACACAGTTTCTTCACTGCTTTTTCGTACGCAGTGTTTAGTCGTGCAGATTGTTGAAGAGCATATTTGAGATCCTCCACTTCCTCAAAGAATCCCTGCGACAAAAGGGCGACAAGATCGTGTCTTAACATTAAGTACCGCCATTAAGGTCCGTTTACACTAGCAATTTTTGACGCAATTTTGGTTGCGATTTCCATTGCAGTTTTACTTGAACTTGCTTTGTAACTTACAATAGCACCTTTAAACTATCTCCTTTTTCAGAACGAACATTATTAAAACGCTTTGAACTTCCAAAAACTTGATGCAACTTGGCTGAGACAAAATTGCATCAAAAAATGGCCAGTGAAAACGGGCCTTTAGGCCAAGTAAAAAATGTTACTGTCCTTTTTCGGAAATTGTATGATCGAAAGGGACTTTTTAAGCCCGACGTTTTGATACTAAATACAATAAACATATATATATATTTGTTCAGTGTTGGATCCATGCACTGGATATCATACATAGCAAAAATTAGAATATTCATAAGTATGTTTATCGTTCGACTCCATGTGGGCATGGACGGAAAAGCGCGATTTACAGTTTGTTTGAAGACTCCATTTGGTCAGTTTTCAGGCGAATAATTCAGATTTATACGAATTAACTTTTACAGTCGTACAATATCTTTAAAAATATATGTAAAGTAAACTATTAAAAATCAAAATAAACTGAATTGGCACGAGGCGCATTAACCTCCATAGCAGCCGCTCCAGTTTGCTTTTATCCGCGCCAGTTATAGTCCCATTCCCTCGCAACTACAACTGACGCGGTCACGTCGAGTCACGTAATAAAACGCAATGCCTGACATGCAGGCCAGAGGCTTCTCGTTCAATGTTCCGAGATCGTATTTTTACTGACCGCAAACACACCTCGCGGTTACACATCAAGAAAACTGCCTTCTTGTGTCTTAGCATGCAGACTGACTTGAAACCCACGAGAAACGATTGTTGATGGTCAGCTTGACCTGGGATTAAAATTGGAACTACAGAAAATATACACATATAAACACGTTTTAATCAATATTCTAAAGTTTTACGATAACTGACCAAGCAATTTTACTCACCCTGTCCAGGCCCTTTAGTTCATCTGAAAAATGAGAGAGCAGGAGAAGTTTGTCAGTATTCGAATCTAATTTACGAATAGGTCATATAAGCATTATTTGTGATGCATCCATGTACTTCTGCACAATTCTGCCAAAATCTGTTAAGGATGGATTCTCAGTTTTCAGTAAAGGTTAAAACGGTCAGTGCAAAACACATGGATCCTAAACAATCCTGTTCTCTGTCATCAAGTGGGTCAATTTAATCAATGTAACTAGTTTGGAAATCACGAAAAAAAACACACCCGATTTAGCTTAATTTGAAACACCTTTCGGTTCTGATATAAGAGACCCCGGCCACCAAATCCCCTTACGCACATTAATAAGCCCAGACATTCATAATCCTGTTTTGCGTTACATAGAGAGACAACACTACATGAGATTTTCGATAAAACCAGGGTTTTCAATAAGTAATATATTGGGTGGCAAAAGTTGAGGAGTAGGCGGAGAACAGACGATGAGTGCCATAGTGCGATCTTAGATGACCTTCAGTTTTCAACAGTTCTTCAACTAAAGTAGGCGGCGAATTCAAGTGGAGTAACCGGCGAAAATCGCCCGCCCCCGGCTCTTATTGAAAACCCTGTAAAACAGGATGTGATTCAAACGATACGCAGTGGTTTTTACAAATTATAAGTAATTGCGTTTCATTCCATCCAGCTAGGTAAGCAGACGCGCGTAAAATTTTACTCGGTCTAACAGCACCATCCCACAATGCGTCACGACACTAGTAACCTGAGCTGTTTGCTCGTCATTTCTTTGAAGAACTGACCAGTTCGGCAAAATAAAATAAACACTGACTTCTGGTTATCAAATTCAATAAAGAAGTTGTTTACCAGCCATTTACAACTCTAGATGAAAAATGCATTTCAAAGATGACGTATTTACAATAAACTAAACCTCTTTCAAACCAACGAGTAAGTTTTTTTAAAAGGCAACCATTTTGAAACATTTGAGCGCGCAAAGTCTCCGGGATGGCGCCATATGATTAATTCAGTCAGGCGTTCCAAGCATGGTACAGCTGTTATGCGGCGAAAACAGATACCCTGGGAATAAGGTTGCTTCAACATATGGGTGGAGTTTAACATATTTTTGTTAGTACAGAGGTGGAATTAATCTTAAATCGTCGCTTGGGAGGGATTGGGGAGGGGATAGAGTTATAACCAGCA
The DNA here is from genome assembly GCA_025434805.1 of Antipathozoanthus remengesaui. Lineage (NCBI taxonomy): Eukaryota > Metazoa > Cnidaria > Anthozoa > Zoantharia > Parazoanthidae > Antipathozoanthus > Antipathozoanthus remengesaui. Next base: position 9,761 of record JANSTR010154507.1, read on the forward strand.
AGTTTTGTCAGTATTCTTGGACAGAATAAGCGGAATTACACCGCATAGCGAAATACCTTTTAATTTCTTCTTATCAGCAATTAGTTTTTCCCGATCTTTCTTCACTTTAACGAGTTCTGCCATCAGGTCTGCTTGAATAAACAGTTAGAAATACTTAGAGAATATTACAGGTCTGTACGGAGATACGAGTTTTCTGACATTTATGCTGTTACACCAATAACGTCATCAGACTGCAAAACAACTCCTTACTTCGCTCGCAGATCGAAAATCCAAATGTAGTCAGCGAATTACCGCGCGGATGGGAGACATAAGGAATGTTCGATTTCCGGGCGAAGGAAGGGGTCCAATGTCGTGCAGTCTGTGAATAACAGTGCGCTGCTTGCTTTTCTTTATACGGCTTTATTGGGCTTTATACTTTGGGACGTATCATTTTTTATGAGGAGGGGGGTCTGAAGACTGGGGGGGCACATTTTTTTCCCAACCTAAAAGGGGGGGGGGTCACGTTTTTTTCTAGAGTTTAATATTAAATATTTTTTTAAAAAAGGTATGCAATATCAGAAATCAGAGTGCAAGCTGTACGACTGAGCCACTGTTTGTTTCTCTTTCAAATACGGACTTGCGACGATTTTGTTTAATACATAAGCCGCACAGTTCGATACTCAAAGATCTGTCTATTAATAAAATACTGTACACTATTTCTTAACCCTACAAAATTTATGTGGGGCTGACCATTTGAGCTTTGAGGGTGGGAATGGGCTTTTTTGAAAGCAAATTTCTTGCATGGCTAGCCGCCAAAA
>JANSTR010154518.1:0-10556 GCA_025434805.1 Antipathozoanthus remengesaui
AGTGTATTGCACTTAAGTGTGATGACGTCATAGTGACGTCAATAAATATATTTTTAGGGTTGTTTTGAATATATTTAGCCATGACAAAAAATCACGATGGACTTCCTATAAAGGTAAAAATGTTCTTTGCTGCAGTCCATACTCGTATTAAAGGTCTGTATGACGTAAATAAGACGTCACAAAACTACTATAACCTATTTCTCATTCCAAATTAGACGTGTACCCTCCAAAATATTACCATGGCAACACACAACAGAGGGTAATAATGGAACCCAGTGCAGCAAATTGTTGTTACAAGTTGACCCATGTAAAACGGCCGTTGAACTATAAAAATAGCAAACGATCCCTCGCGCTCTGTTCAGTTGTAGTAACACGCGTGGATTTTTTAAGTTCACGAAAGAAGTGCATTGAGGAAACGAGCCGAAGGCGAGTTTTCTCGCACTTCTTTGGTGAACTTCTAAAATACACATGTGCTACTACAACTGAATAATAAATGAAAACTGCTAATAAATGAAAAGAAGCAAGCGGAAGAGTTTACTATTTCTTTTGAAAAATAGGGCAAAGAAATAAACCTCGAAAAAACCTCCGAACAATCAATATAAACATGTCAATTTAGTCATACAAACAATCAAAGCTCGCAATCGAAAATCATGGGTTTGTCTCTCTCAAAGGCAACGTTAATTCAAGCAGGTCAAATAACATCTAATACTTCAACAAGAACAGTTTCAAACAGAATTAAATTAGGAAATCCAGATTTATAACAAAACCCCGATATAACAAAGTAATTCTCCCTGTCCCTTGCCACTTCGTTATCCCGGGTTCCTCTGTAACATAAATGATCAAATGACAAATGAAACCAACATGAGCCACAATAGTAGTATGACACTAAATTTTAAGACCCGAGAATTTAAGAAACGCCCTGCCATCAAATCGATCGATTGCAATACTATAAAGCAAAGAAATCTAATACAAAGTTTGGGTTTAAAATACCCGTCACAATACAGCGCTATTTCCGATGTTAGGCGCTAATATAATATAAGAAAAATATGTAGAAGGATATCAGTTACATTGAAATGAAGATTTAGTATTTCAGTAAAGGAATTAGATTATTTCATTATTTCATTTATTCTATAATTACTTGAGGAATTTTTGTAATCTGATTGGTCAAAAGCAGTAGTATTTCAGCGTAATTTTGAAATACCTACATGTGAAAATTATAGTTTCCCGCCATTAGGGGACATGCGCTCTTCAGCTAATTACATTTCATCAGACAACTATATGTTCCTGATAAAACACAAATCAGTAACTGATCATCAGTAGGATACCTAAAATGTGTGCAATTCTACAATTGGTTTCGGCTCTATTAAATCCTATACCAATTGTAGAACATTTTAGGAGGAGCCACCCACCATGTGAGCACAGTTACTGAACAAATGTTAGTAAAAGGCAAGGAAAACCAAATTTCGACCGTTAATAACAATGCGTAACGTACGCGAAAACAACAAACAATCCATATAGAATTATAGGCTTAAAAGATCGAAATGCGCCCGCGACAAACAGCACTATCAAGCAAAAGAATACATGCACCACGCACAAATTACACACTCGTGAGGCGTTCATTGGCAGTGCGTGGGACCGTATCCATTTAAAACAGTTTCTTAAGTATTTTACGTAAATGGATGTTTGACGTTCTCTAGTAAACTCCAAATCAGTAATTTTCACATTGTAATTTTGAACTCGAAAGTGACCAGGTAATCCACGTGCTGAATGTTCATGAATTGTTTTCAATTTGGGCGAAGCCGTAGTGGTTTCTTAAACCCCCTACTATCTAATCCGAACTACTCAATTTAACTGGATCTTGCTTTGCTGTTGTATATTTAAGGAGGAATTAGTGGTGGACTATTTCCGGCCAAACATTCGCCAACCAACTTTGGGGCAAACCAAGTGAACGATGGAGTAAGTGGGTCGCTTAAAATTGTGTACAGATGTTCTGGGTGCAACGTGAAGTTTGAGACCGCGAATGACTTTGCTGTGCATCGTAATATTTGTCAAGGTCCTGTATTACAGGATGATAGCTTCAACCAGCTTCAAGATCGACACACGCCCAGTGACTCTGCCCAGATTAGTAAAGGGACTGATCAGCCCAAGTTACGGCCTGAGTCTTCAAAGAACAAAAGTAATCTTTCACGCAGTGAACAATTTCTATGCAGCAAGTGTCAACTCTCTTTTGCTGGAAGTAAATCCGCATTTTCAGCTCATGAGAGTAACTGTCAAAAGTTTAAGAGTACACTTTTAACAAACAAAAGAAGCAAAAAAGCCAAGACCTATGAATGTTCGAAGTGCCAGCTAGAATTCGCAGTAGCGACAGATCTCGTGTTGCATTCGAGAAAATGTGATGGCAGAAAAGCAGATACTAACGCACTTGCGCAGTGCGACAGTTACAAGTGTCCAAATTGCAGTCTCACTTTTGCTGGATGTTCTGGGGACCTTGCTAAGCACATAAATAATTGTCAAGAAAACTCATCAAGGAACATGCGTGCAACCTTGAATGCACTTAGCAAAGGATACAAGTGCCACAGTTGCAAGCTTGCATTCCAAACGGCATCGGAGCTTGCAAAGCATATAAGCCAATTTCAAGGTGAGGAAAGTATTTCACATGCAAACAACAGGAAATTTGAGTGCAGTAGTTGCCAGTTGACATTTCGTACAGCTGCCGATTTAGCGAGTCATGTAAGTGGTTATCAGGACTCCGTGAAAGAAAAGGCAGCTAAAAGTAGAAGATTGTCCAATTCATCGAGCATGGTCAATAACCAGCAAGCCATGTTCAATGAGATTGCAACGAAAAGGTCTAATAATGATGCAGAAACAAGCAGGATTGGCGGCAGTGTACAGACAACAGCAAATGCTTTTGCTCTTAGTGCAAGTGCCAGTAAGAATAGGCTTGCAACTAGCGACCGTATTGCAAGTGACAGCAATATTGCATTACTCCCACTCAGCAATGCAGCAATTGCAAACGAATTGTTGGAATGCAAGGGATGCCATCTAACTTTCCGGTCTGCAGAGAGGTTAACAGAACATCGTAACTCAAAGCATATTTGCGGCATATGTAACGTCCCATTCGCGCGCACCTCTGAGCTTCTGAGACACTTAGATGAGATCCACAATGGCGCAAACTATAGCGAATCGATGAGTGTTGGAAAACTGATCTGTAAGGTGTGTGACAAGAGATTCCATACTGCACTGGGTTTGTTGGATCACTTTAAGGAACATCAGCGCTTTCGCTGTCACGGTTGTAGGTGTGCTTTTACTGAGAAAAATGACCTAAATGCACACGTTGTGGAATGTGCAGGTATCAACAGAAAGCTCCAATCACAAACTCCAGCTGTGTCTGTTTAGTTCTCAAGAAACCGAATTGCTATATTAACCTTTATCCGAGTTTGTAACTACAATAGCATTGGCTAACTACTGAATGGGACACTACATTAAATAATTTACATGTTTTAGAATTAAAAATAAAATTACTGTGAATGCTTTACTAAGTTCTACTACACTAATACAGATACAAAAACTAACGCTAATGATACTGATACTAATACTAATATTATATCATACCATACCACACCACACCACACCACACCACACCACACCACACCATACCATACCATACCATACCATACCATACCATATTATACTTCACTAGCCTAGACTATAATATATTATATTAATACTAATATTATACTATGTTAGGTTATATGCTATGCTGCTCTATTAATAAACTAATTAAAATTTAACTAAAGTGTTAAAACTGAAAGGGTGTTTTTGAACTACTTATGAGGCAGTAGGGTCACTTGATCGAATGTGCATTCTAGAAGCAGATATGATGGTTAGCTTCCTGGTATTTTTAGTGTAATGGTCCATATCTTGGAGCCTATATATTTTAAGGAGTGTTACGCGAAAGTTACGGTATTGAATCTGGGTAATACATGTAGTCATTGTTACGAAGATGGTACTGTGTGTCAAAGCTCTGGGAAAGGCAAGGCATATAACTGCGACACAAGTTGTTTCCGATAGATTTTTGCTCAACAAAGAACGTAAACATTGAACTTCTATTTGGTTGGGTTGCTTTATCAGTGAACAATATATCAAGATATAGTATACTGTTTATAACAATAGTTTTTTCCACTATTAATATTCTGCCATTTTTACTTTCTCATCACAAGAGGTGCAATGAAATTAGCAGGTTGAATCGTGGGTCCAATATACCTTTGGAACTCTTTTTTAATCAATTGAAAACCCGATATTAGTACTCTACAAAAGCCAAACATGGAGAGAGAAGATCAAAGTTAGTATATTCTGAGAAATTGGGGGCTCAAAACTGCGACAGTGGTCAGGTAGTACCCGAGAATTTACATGGATTCGCTCAAACCTTCCTTCGAGATTGACAGAACCAGAAACCAGCTGGGTCTGTCCACCCAAACGTTCCCAGAACGCAGTGCTCAACCGAGTGTTTTACATAAGCCATCATTACAATCTTTCGAACGTACAATACGCGTGACTATATTTTGTCCAAGAAACAATGCAATTAGGAAAATTGATCTGATTTACACCACGGTTTGTGCTCACTAATGAGTATGTATAGTTCGTTGATTTAAGATTTCTACTTGTAGCATTGCTTTCTGGGACCGTTTGGGTGGACAGTCCCAGTGCTATTTTCATTTCTGGTTTGGTCACTTGCCATAGCCAGGGCCATGCACCGTAAAATCCGATTAGCGCTAACGCGGAGTTGGTAATTTTATTAATTAGGATTACGTCATTTAAAGGTTTTAACTCTATTGACTAAGGGTGCGTTCGATTGACCCTATTCCGTCTATTCTGGAATAGGAATAAAGTCTCGAGGATCCGTCTAGGTTCTCGAAGCATTGAAATAATTATATAGAACTAACGATTGGGACGAGTTTATAAACCAAGATGCTATTTTTTATATTTCTATCTTGGAATAGTAGTTCATTTAGTCGATCAAAGTTTTTATTTCACATATTCCTATTCTGGAATAGGGTCAATCGAACGCGCCCTAAGAGAAGTATACTGAACAAAGGCGTTTAAAGATATGACAATAGAAAACTGGTCAAGTTTAGTTGTTTTGACCACACCGTAAATATACTGAGAGCAAGCCACTGAATGGATTTTTAAAATGGTATTTTGTATGAAAACCTATACCGGTAAATAGTTGATAGATAAACTTGTCATTATATGACAAGAAGCTATCTAAACGCACAGCGAATGACCATTGAAAGCGGAGCGAGCAGAGTTTTCTCTTTGATTCTCATAGTTTATATTTAGACCGAGGTAAAACTGTGCCTATGGTTTCACGATTTGATTCAGTTGACCTTTTGGTCACTTTATAATGTCACATATAACTTTATAAGTAGAAAGTGGAGATTAGAACCTCTTTGAAAACGTAGGATGTATCTGTTCGGTGAAACTTGAACACTGAAGAAATGCAAACTAGATACACTCTTTTTATATTAGAATATACTTTATAAGAATATTGAGGCTGAAATTGGCAAAATTTTAAGAATATTTTAAGAATATAATGCTGAGGCTCAGATTTTGTTAAGAATATAACTTTGCATGTTTGAAAAAAGATAACATTACTAATTACATGTATCGCAACTGCACTCTAATCCCAAATGGCAAAGCCAACAAAAAGAAATCAAGAAAACAGAATCAGCCATGAAAGCATACCGTATTGCATGTCTGTAGAATACAGATCTACTACCTTTGATGCTATTCTATACCACAGTCATTTTAAAAACGGAAATTCCATGTCACCGATATTCCCGAAACTAAGAATATTCGTAAGAATATTTTCAGCCTGAAATCGGCCAAAAAATAAGAATATGCAGCCTCGGTCCGAAAACAATATTCTTACAAGAAAAGAGTGTATGACATTTTCAGACAGAGATTACATGATAAATACATGTCTGAAGTTTTGAGCCACTTGTTTTGAGCTATGAAATTTAAATCTAGGAAGCTATCCGCCTCAAAATAAGATTATTTCAGTTGTGAAATTAGGAACTAAAAATAATCCTACACTATATCATTATGTTAGCATTGTAGAACCAATTTATTGTGATAAAAGCTCTACAGACAAAACTTAGAATTTTGTTAGAACTATAAACCAAGTTACCAACCGGCCCAACCCACTCACTTAGCGATAAGTGTGTTTATTTTCAAAGTTCAGCACTTGTATTGTATTGGTTTCCGTCTCCCGCAGAAATGCCAAAGCCGAAAAGAGTGCTGTAATGAACACCTTGCATTTAAAAATGTTACTCTGATTCACTCCCATTCAGATTTCAGGCGTTCCCTTTCTCTTTCCACCCACTCTCTTATTAATTTCCCTAAAATTTCCCTTCCCCTGACGCCCTTGGTTCTTAGGACGACTTTGCTGCCGAATTGTTATTTTTGTTAAACATTGGATCAAATGCTGGTCCTCTACTAGGCTCGCCGGGAGGCCATCTGGTCTTCAGTATATTTGCTGTGTTCAAAATAGCCGATATTCATTTTTCAACGTCGTTTTTTTTATACGGTTAGTGTTTCTGTTTATTCTATAGAGTTGGTTGAAAGGTATTTCCGGGCCACTTAAAGTACACTTCGCTCAACCCCACCTCTCGATCTACTTCAGTGCGATTATCACAAACAAGTTTTCTTTTCACCGAAACGTGTTTTCAAACACCTTTAGCTCTGTAGCTGTAGAACTGAACAGTTTCCACAAAGTTCAACGTTCCTAATAGCTTGTGCTATTGCCGATACTTGTGTTAGTCCTTCACCTCATTAAATTTTGGAATGATGATCGTTGTCAGTTGAATTTCTTTTCAATTCTGCGGTATAAATTCTAATAGTGCTACTTGTTGATTCACAAAAATAGAGTTAGCACTAATATTTTGCCATCGACTTGTTTTAAAAAGTTGAGGAAATTTATTTATAACTGTTTGGAATGTTTTCTCCAGCGCAATGCGTTCCGCAGCCGTAACAGAGACAAATCCTCAATATTTTATCGCATTGTTATCAGTTATCTGTCAGCATCGGAATAGAATTGAATGCTTCGTTTTATCACTAAAGGTTTTCGCTGCCTGCTAACAACAGTGATAAACTGATCTCGATGAAAGAGTGACAAGATTATCGACAAGTCCGTGTGATCGATGGTAGTTCATCATGAAATGCCAACGGCAAATATTATAATTTGTCATCCCCCCCCGCCACTCAAAGTGTTTTCCATCTCTGCTGCCCGGATTTTGAATAAATACATTTGGCAGTTTGATATTCTTCCAGTATTCCATATTCCCGCCAAACCGAAAACGGACTGGAATGGAGAGCCGTTTACGAAAAACCGAGGTGCTTTGGAACGCTCGAGACAAATTAAAAACTAAAAAAGCCATGTTTTGGCTTTACTAATCATGACTTACTACCGGTAAAATGAAATCAGTATTAAAGTATTCAGGTCTCAGGTAATTTTTGTCAACGTAGTGTCAGTTCTGTTGACATACAAGTTTGGCGGTTTTTTCTTGCTGTTTCAGTATACCAGTCGCGACTGATACACTCATAAAAACAAGGTTCGATCTTTATAGGCTAAAATATCTATTAAAATGAGATATTTTGACGCAAGGTAATGGAAAATGGTAAGAACTGCCTGTTTTATATGTAATGTCTCCTGACTTGTAAACCAAAACTCTTGCTTAAAAATGCCGGCATCGAATCTTCGTGAAACTGATTGTTCAAACGTTTCGCTTTCGGTGTTGGAACTGATGGCTTTCAGTGTGTACCTATAAAAGTGATTTATTATTCTCGCTATGTGCTGAAGATTGTCGAGTTGTGGGGGGAGGGAATGCGAAACACTTGTCGATAAATCACTGAGACTTGTTACAATGTTATGATATAAGCCCAATATAGTAAAGTCTTGACTTCAGCACAATATAAATAGCCAGGAAAATATTACAGACCTGCACTTGATATTTTGAGAATGGCTGGACTTGTTTTAACTGATTTAGATTACAGTATCTAAGACTAACCCTTACCAGACGTGAAACGATTTCAATTAATAAATTAAATAAAATGTTTTTATCGAATATCGGTATCTACTTGCTCTGGTATAGAGTCTACATGTGTCGAAATGGTTGTAATAGATAGCATCACGGTTTTTAGAAGGTTAAGATGTTTTAAAACCATATTTTATCATATTATCACCGATATACTGCCGTCTTTAAACGAACCGAAGGGTTTTTACCTTTGGTCTCCAGTGAAAATCAGCGATTATCATTAAGAAATCACTGACAGTGACACTATGAGTCGTCTATTTAAGTAAAACAAGAAGTTTGTTTCAAAGACTCCTGACTAATTTAGAAAGTATGGCAGAGTAGACGGTTATATACTTTGTGAACAAAGTTAAATCCACGACTTTCTCCTTTGGAAGAACTGGGCAGTCCTGTTCCAGCACTGACTGGATTAAGTAAAAACTTAGTACAAACTAAAAAGGTGAACTCAAAGTACCAAATGAATGTGAACAAGTACTTACATGTCACATCTTTAAGCATTACAGAGGTGATAACAACAACTGTTAACAAACTGCAAACGAAACTTTTCATTTTCGCAAATCTGTGTCCGATGGTGTTTCCTCGCTTAAACTGATGGCAATGATATATTGTCCTTTGAGTTTGGATCTCAAAAGTCAAAGCGAGCTACTATGTTGGTGCTACGTGCAGCTATTTGAGTGACAACAACAAATGTTTGCAGCTCTCTGCCAGTGTTCTGTACCAGCGGATCATTAAATATGCACTAATTTGTAGCAGCAATTTGTCCAAGTTATTAGTTTTCCAATAAAGGAAACCTAAGCTGTCAAGCCCTGATTGACTTACGAGCAAGCCGGTGTTTGAACAATTGAAAGGTTGATAATTCGTAATGGGGCGTTTTCGCATGAGTCAAAGAACACGTCGAGAATGCACAGGTTTTTCCGCTTTGAGCTCCTTTCTAGATAGCGCTGGGTAATCGTTGATAGATGAAATCTTAGCCATGGGATTTTAGACAGTGAAGCTGATAAAGGCTAAGGAACAAGGGTGATAAAAGAACTTTCAATATTCATCAAAGAAAGGGCAAATTAGTTTTGATCCTATTCAGCGAGTCTTAATAGGCAGTTTATCTATTATATTTTCATGTGTAGTCACGCTGCGGTGAAGCAAATGCGGGTAAAGTATCCGAACTGCTCCTTGGTTATTTAATAAAACCATTATTGGATTACTCTTTCGGTGAAGTATCATGATGGGTTCACAAAAACTTGCCGCCGACGCATCTTCGACAATGAACTAAACAACTCAGTTCCACTTCTTCTCGCTAATGTATCCGGGAATAGAAGCAGACATTAGTCCGGTACTCATTATTAGTATTTCCTTAAAATCTTTAAGCCGTTTTTATTTTTGTCAGAGTTCCGTTTGTTCAACATGCACACGTCCAAATTTACATGGAGTGAAAAAAATCAAAATGGCTTATATTTTTTGTAGATATACGTCTGAAGTAAAGATATGAGGCTTGGGTTTTAAAGACCGGATTATGGATGCCATTGAGATTGTTTATGATAAGACTTTTACTGCTGAGAACTTTAGCTTGGGGTTTGAAGACTTTAAGTACAAAGTGGAGCCAGATTAGTGCTTGTAGCTTGATGAAGAAGGAAGCTTATCTTGAATTATGACAAGTGTTCGAAAAATCCGGAAACCATTCAGAACTGAAATCACAAAAGAATCAAGTGTGAGTGCTTTGCGGACTTTGAGCTGCTCTTACGTAGAACACAGAGCCCTTTCGACGTTTCGTAAGTGTTCGTGCGCTTAATAAGGTAAATTAAACAGAAATATGCGGCATTTTATCAGCAATTTTATCTCTTAGCTAATACTCATTATCAATTTGTCATTTTTATTTTATAGAGAACGCTTGGAAGGTCCGCGTGGTAATTACAAGTCCTGCCCCGTATTGTTCCCTGTACCGCCGGGGATTAACTATAGTGATATAATCATACCATGGACTGACACATCAGAGCACGATTTCGTTATGGAAAGCTCTGTTGATTCGAATTGATAATCAAGGACAGGAAATCAAACAATAGTGCTCCATGTATTGTGCCAGGACTGGCGGATGATTCCTAGTCGAATATACATGCAGATATACTTTTTAAAGTAATCCATGGAATGGTTAAGTTTTTAAAGAGCGTGTATGTTGTTCTATTCTGATTCTCTCGACCTTGAAGTACTTAGCACCAAAATACGTTGCTCAAATACAGAAATGACCACCACATGTAAAGCTAAAAATATTCAAGGAATAATTAGTGAACTTTTGACGAAAGAGCTAGAAAAGCTTTTGAACGTACTGAAAGTGTTGGTGTTTCACTGCCCGGGGGGGGGGGGGGGGGCCGTCCCCGCGTTTTGCGGCGGGTATGCGCGGGTTAACCCGTCGGGGTTAAAATACAAGAATTTGGTGCCGCGTAGGGCTTGCACCGTATAAAACACGCAGAGACA
>JANSTR010154529.1:0-10556 GCA_025434805.1 Antipathozoanthus remengesaui
CCCCCCCGGCGCCCCCCCACCACCTCCCGGGGAAATCATATTTTTTAGCAGAGGGATGAGGTGTAATCAAAATAATTATTTTTGACTATGATTTTCTAACATTTGCTTTTGGGGGTAATGGTATTTTGTAACTGAACTTGAGGGGGTCAGGTGTTTTGCTAATGTTCATGATAAATCTTGCCACCCTCCCCCCGGCCATAAATAATGAATGCTCCCTTACGCCAAATCCCATCCAATGGCCCCCAAACTACATACACGAGACATCGATAGTATGTAAACTTTAATTGCACATGTCATGTCGTAGGGAATTTACATGGATATTCTAAAACAATATTTTTGTCCATACAAAGTCTGTAAAATCGTTCAAATCGAGTACATAATAAACGGATTTAGACGGCTTTCCCTCTGTGACGAGTTTCCCGTCCCACTGTGAAATCGGGAAGGGAGGAGTATTTGACAGAAAACTTGTTCAAAATTACCCGTCGTTTTACTCGTCGGTATAGACGAGAAAGCTGCCCGACTGGAAGGGAAACCGTTGAATTTCAGATGGAAAAAGCGAGATTAGACTGGAAATAGAGCAGGAAGCAAAGGACACTGGGTAATAAAAATGCCCACCATCAAAAACCGTCCCGCTCGTACCAAAGGCAAAGCCGTCAAAAAGAGGTCCGAATTCACATATATTAGACGAGGGGCTGGTATGACGAGAAACGCGTCTTGACGTCTTGACTTTTCAATGCCTTCACTTTTGCATAAATGCCCGATACATTGTTTAGGCGCAACGTCATCGTATTTGAGAACCTTAGTATGACCATTTTCAAAAACCTCTGCTCTGGAAAGCGAATTTGAAAACCTCCCTTTTTGGTGACCAAAAACAAGGGCTACATGTGAAAGGTAGCCATATTCGGAGAAAAAAGTCTCTATTCTTGAAAATACTCGGTACGTATGGACAGGGCCTTAGTGTTAGTTTAGTGCCAATTATTTTGCTTTGTCTGTAAGAATTGAAAACAACTTTATCGGCTCCATTTTCATCTTGCACTGTTTTCAAGGACCAGTTGAAAAATATTCGAGTTTCAATTTAGTAGTTCATGGAGTTTATTTTGACTTTTCGATAATCATCAAGTTTATGTCCTGGATAAGACGTGTGTCATGGGACATGTGACTGTGTTTGTACGACGTGCAGTTGTTAGTTTAACACAAATTCAAGGTACATAAATAATACGCCAAGAACAATTACTTCCGGCTTGAAATAGGTGGGGGGGGGGGGGAGGCATTTGCCCTTCCTGTCCGATTGTTTGGTAGCTACTTTTCAATAATAATAAAATGTTGTAACTAGTTAATATTACTAGAAATTACTAACAACATTGGCAATATTTTCGCTGGGTCAAGTGTGACCACGGCCATATATGATCATCACCAGGTGTTGCACTGATTGCAAGTATAATTGTATTTACATATTATCTTTGAATTATTATGTGATCCCTTTGCGAAGAGGGTGACAGTATTGGCATGAACTTATTTGTCCAGGTATGGTTGAAATTTAAGTAATGGAATTCTTCTGCTTCTCAAATGGTAAGAAGTTGTGATGCAAACTTGGATTCTGTCGGTGGTGTTACGTGAGCTCTCATTGTCTATAGTCGACATATCAGGCTAAACAAACGGCTCACATGCCGTAGATAGATTTTCCGTTAATCAGAGAAGATCTTGTCACTAAGATAACAGGCAGGCATCAGTAACGTTTGATAGTTCAAACAAGCCGTAAGTTTTGTTGGCTCGATCGCACTTTGGACTGGATAAAGTACAAGCAGGTTTCACGTACGTCTGACAGCAGCAGCAGCTCAACAAATAAGATACTTATTGCTTTGGGCTCACAGTTTTTTGACAAAATATATTTAATAAATAATGGAAATCAAACTTTTAAGTTTGATTTCCATTATTTCTTAAATTAAAATTCAAGAATTCAAACCGACGTTTACTACAACCCAACATGAACAAAAACCGATTTCCGCGGCGTTATATTTAAGAATTTCCCCAAAAGGGCATACTCATGAACCCAGTTAAAAGAGAAACAAGTTATGCTTGTAATCATACTGTTTTTATTTGTTTCGATGTGGTTATCAAATGTGTTCTGTTCATGCCGGCACTACAATACTGTTTACATATTGTTTACACTGTCGGCACACTAGAATATTTCAGTGGATTTTAGTGATGAGTAATTTACACAAGCCAATTACACCCAACGTTCCACAGACAAACTAGACAGCTTGTGTCTTGCTGACGTTAGTGCTCCAACAACAACTAGATTATCGAATCCCGATTGGTTAAGCTCTTGAACTAGTTCATCTACAAAGTAAGTTCATATCATTGGAGAAATGATCGTCTGGTGATGGTAGTCGTCGCTCTTATGTTAGTCGACTGAAGCGATGTGCACTAGATAGCCGACTGAAACCGATTTGTACTAATTAGTCGACTGTAACCTACTCGCACTAATTAGTGACTGAAACTGACTTGCAATAATCAATCGAATGAAACCAACATGCACCAATTAGTCGACTGAATCCGACATGCACTAACAAAACCGATGCATTAATTAATAAACTGAAACCAACACACACTAATTAGTCAACTGAAACCGACATGCACTAATTAGTCAACTCAAACCGACATGCACTAATTAGTCAACCAAAACTGACATGCACTAATTAGCTTACTGAAACCAACACACACTACTTGGTCAACTGAAACCGAACTAAACTAAAACACTCTACTTATTCGAATCAAACTGATGTGCAATCTGGAACCGGTAAGCAATAATTAGTCAAATGAAACACACATGCACCAATTAGTCAACGAAACTAACATACACTAATTAGACAACTGAAACCAAAACTGTACTAAATTACGTGCACTAATTGGATGTACCGCCAACACAACAACGAACCTATATCTGCCCATACCAACTATGATCTACCCGATATTCGCTTTATTTTAAGTTTCCCACTGGCTGTCGAACATCAGTCACTACCAACTGTCTTTCTCAGGAATACTTCTCACCCAACGATCATACCACCACTGATATCAGCTCATCTGGATTCACATAATCATGTAAGAACTCAGGAATGCACTGTAATGCACTTTAAACATTCGGCTCTATTGAAACAAAATGAATTATAGTAGATGTCGATTTTCTCACATACTTGTTGTATGCTCACACGCGTGCATGTCAATCAATTCAATCAATCGCACTTGACGATACCTTTCAGTCAAAAAATATATACTCTTAGGGATAACTCAAAACTCTCACGAGTTCTGGTTTGTAATGACAACTCAAAGCAAATAAACGGTTCAAACTCGTAAAAAATACACGCTGTTTGCTTTGTTTTGCAAAGCCTAGGAAATTATATTGTTAATGTAACTTAGAAAAGTACGGTCTTAAAAGCGAATTTTATATCTCAAAGCAACAAAATGATGAGTATCATCAAGAGATTACACGATATTCCGAATACAGTCTCTAAACTAAAAAAAAACCCATACGCATGCACATGCTCTTTTCTGGTTCTACTTGAGTTTTGTTTCGTGGGACACATTCTGTCTGCTGCGATTCCCATGTTCGACTAGATGTCTTTAAATTGATTAACTGTGGTCTATTTACGCAGCCATAAATCCACTGAATTGGTTCTCTCACCATTGCATAATTGTTATGCGCTCGAAATTTAATTTTCATATAGTTACAATTTCATGTACACTGACTGAAATAAAATATGTCTATTCAGTTTGTAAATAGACCACAGTAAAATTCTATACAATTGCCATGATCACTACACCTTTGTTTATTTTCTGTGAGCGATAGTCACCTTGACTTCGCCTCAGTGACAATGCATGTACCAATAGAACACATTCGCTCGTGTACTAATCATAAAATATTGCGTAGTAACGCCTCACTAACTCCAGTTTATAACTGTAATAAAATTATTTTAAACTTCAGATGGTCGGAATCTTTGTTAAGCTTTTGAGCAATAAATTTAGTTTCGTATGATTCTCAGCCGAAGGGAAATATCTGGGTGACATTACAATGCTATTCTTGCCACCTGCGGTGCTTTCCCAACGTCACTGTCATAGACTTCCCAATCCCAGCAAGGCTGACCAACTGGTTGAAACCACCAGGGTTTCTTTCGCAGTTGAAGTCGCTCTTGTACCATCTTAAATAACTCTGATTCTCCAAAAATCCCGGATGCAAAATCGTCACATCAAACGGATGTGACAAAACCTAACAAAATAAAATAAACGTGTGAGCTCTAGATAATGATATTGGACGAGCTTTGCATAAGGCGATACAGTTGTTGTGTGACATTCTGTGTGTTTCATATCAATTTCGCCTAAACTACAAAAGTCATTCGCATTCCAATGTCGCAACAAACATAGAAAGTGTGACTTGCTCTGGTCAAGCAAATGACAACGCAAATGACTTCTGACTTGTGATTGGTGGCTTTGATGATCGTTTTGGTTCTTGGTTTACATAATAACTATATAAATATCTTGGTGAAAAAGGTCTAGTCGTACACTAGATGCTGCTTTCGCATCACGTTTATATTTTCGATACTGAAACGAAATGGATGCTAGAGTAGAACACGTATGTAGATGTGTGAGTGGGCAGATTAGAAAAGTTATGTATAAACGAGGAAAGCTATACGGCAAAGAAAACGTCCTCTTCCTGTTAATTATAATGTGGATCATTAATTATACAGAACAAAAAGAAAATTGTTACCAATGGGAATTCATAAAATCCGAAATCCTACAGCCTGACAACACCAGATTGGATATTTAACAATTAGACCTCGAGGACGAATGGACCACGAGTCCATAGCTATGGGCTATGAATCGCAGTCCACGAGGCCGAGAGGTCTAACTGTTTTAGTAGAAACCTACATTAACCATTCTGGAGATAAAAAAAAGGCCTTTCATGTTTCACATTGCATAACCGTTTACTTTGTTGTGTGTACCGAGTTGTGTTGTGTTGAGAACGAAGTTGTACATCTGCGATAAGGTGTAGCATCAATGCAGTACAATAGAATAAAATACAATACAACAAAATAAAATGCAATGCAATGCAATATTGCAATGCAGCACAATATACACACACAGTACTTCACTTGCATCACTGCACATCAACACCATATCTCACTACAGTGAGAAATTAGGAGTCGATTGAAAACTAAGAAAGGTCTGACATAGTGACCTTTTCTTCTATATACCAAAATCTCATTACTGTAACAGCAGACCAAGACTACTCCCATCAACATACTTTCATTCGATTCATATCAAAGACAAAGAAAATGAGTGATCCCGCTGCAAATTTAAAACGTTTGTAGCCTGTTGGTAACACAGTACAACTATGAAGGACAAAATATATAAGATAGTAGGAAGTAGGAGTTTCTATGTAGCACACAACACAGCTGAAAGCAAAGCCGTGCAATCAAGGAATCAGTTCTCTCAGTCCCCAGAGCTGCATACCTAACTTTGAGCTTTGTGTACAACTTGTTGTACACAAAGCATTGTGCCGTCATACGCTGGAAACATGGCAGTAGCAATTCGAGGGCTGGCTAGGAACATTACAGGTCTCGCAGCCTGAATAATAAGTCGAAATAAGTAAAACTCTATGGAATACAATTGCATGCAACAGCAACACTAAACAAAAACGCTTTGTTATATGCACAGCAGTGTTTGAAGCAGCACAACAAGCATGTGGGATGGTGTAGCAGGTAACAACATGATTATGTCAGGACTTCGCACGGCACAACGAATCACAACACAAAACAACAAAATACAGAGGACAACAGTACAGTACAAACAAGTGGTGCAACAAAGCACACTACAGCACGAACCAGAACATAAAATACGCACCACAATGCAATTCCACATAGGTCAAAACAACACAACAACGAAAAGTATTGGAATGCCATGCAACACGAGGTAACACAACAGAATGCATTCGGGTGTATTGCAATGCCATGCAATGCAACACTAGGCAACACAATTAATTATCCAAATGAACCCAACAAGAACACGATAAGGTAGCGATTTTATAGTTTATACCCTCAGGGGGTAGCAATGTTAATATTTAACACAGCAGCAAAGCAGCAAACTAAACATTCATTATTAGCTTTTTATTGACTTTAGTTTGTTGTTACTTTCTGCAAACAAAAAGCGCAGAAATTGCCCATTCTCGTGTCACTTAAGTACGAGTAGTGTTTGAACCGTAATGCTGAAAGTAGATTGTATTATGTATTATGGTTTGTATTCCACACACTGTTGCCAAGTGTTTGCTATTCGGGTGTTAATAGCATTCATGTCTGCAAACAGACCTCGCGATTGTGTCTGAATTGAGACAGCACACCAAGGGTTGTCTAACATGATTTAAGGCACAGACCGATCTCCACCACAGTAACATTGTGTTCAACGTTTGTGAAGCAAACATATAAGAAAAATCTCACGACGAAGAGAGAGCGAGAAGAGAGATAATGTCAAGTGTGCGTGACAGCGTTCTGGATGGGTACTGTATATATAATAACTTTTTAACCCCAGTCAACACGAAAGCATTTCCATCGACACATTTTTGTGACATATTCCTTTGAGTTGCTCGAATACAAAGGCAATTGTAGTAAAACTGACGTCCTAGTTTTCTCGTGGTAAAGAAAACGTGTCATATTTCAAATGTGCCCGTGCGGGCGACTCATCAAAGAAAATGTGCCACAATGTGCTCGTGTGGACGACTCATCAAAGAAAATGTGCCACAATGTGCTCGTGTGGACGACTCATCAAAGAAAATGTGCCACAACGTGCTCGTGTGGACGACTCATCAAAGAAAATGTGCCACAATGTGCTCGTGTGGACGATTCATCAAAGAAAATGTGCAACAATGTACTCGTGGACGATTTATCAAAGAAAATGTGCCACAATGTGCTCGTGTGGACGACTCATCATCATGATTTGTAACAAAAGTATTGCTCATCACCTGCCTGGGCCAAGAAGGCAAGATAGCGTTTAATAGCATTACGGGTTCACAGCAAAGGAAATTTGCCACAGAAAATGTTCTCGTGTGGACGAGGCTTTAAGCGGGCTTATTATTTAGAATGAATAATTCAGTGTCATAACTTCCAAATGAGCTTTAAGAAAGGTTCATCTTTTATTTACTGTCATGATCTTCTGTTTAAGTAATATTTTAAAAACGAGTACGAATCGAAACACCGAGAAACTATTTCATTGTTTTAAAGTGTTTGGATTTTTCCCAATCAAACACGAAGTACGAGTTTTGAAATAGCTTGTCTATCGATCAAAATAGACATGATGATTGCATTGCTCATTGAACAGTTCAATACTTCAAAGGAAATTGTTCATCGCAAGATGCTGGTTACGAACAACTTTATCCCTAGAGTTTTAAATTGGTTCAGACACCCAAACGAGTGTTAGACGGGGTTTCAAAACTCTTCCACCTGACTAAATCTGGTTTTCTGATAGGTCTGAAATCACATGAATAACTAATTTTGAATGATGATGTAGGGTTTTCACTCATCCAGTTGATATTAAATATAGAATAAAAAAAGTGACTAAATCAAGTTCTGGATCTACAATTTGTTGGCAAACAATGACTCGACCGGAACAGGTTACTGATTGTCACGTGACCCAGGCAGATCATGTGACAATCAGTAACCTGAAGAAGGCCGCATCGCGTAGGTTACGGTCGAAACGTTCTTTGCCAACAAACTGTAGATCCAGAACTTGATTCAGTCACGTTTTTATTCTATAACTAATTTGAGTTTGAGAAGGATAAATAAAAATCTATTCTACTTCTTGCGATACTGCTTTGTTTAAATATTTAATGAACTTTAAAGTTATTTCATTTTCATTTTTAATTTAAAATTAAAAACGATACATGAAAATTTAAATTTCAACAGAAAATGTTTAATAAATTTAAAGAGACAGACCAGGCGTCACAAAATCGTCTAATTTCGCGTGGTCGAAAATTACAACGGTCAAAATTTTTCAAGGGAAATACGGCTTTCAAGTTCCAGCAACAACCAAAGAATGGTTTAGCTGTTGTTTTAAAAGACTTTTGAGCTGAGTTTCATTCATAATCTTGAACTACGAAAGCTACTTTCTATCCTTGCTAAAACTAAAACATAAACAAAGCGTCAAGGCCGGTCTGTCCCTTTAAGTAACTATAGTTAACGGACATAAAAGAAATGCAACAGAACGTTTTTAACAAAACAAATTCTTCATGGACAAAATTATACTAATTTTAGTTGTAAGTTAAATAAATCACAAAATAAGTTTCAAATTAATTGTTATATTTATTATCATTTAAAAGATACTCTTCGCTATTTCCCTTGCGGATCATTTACAGTAACGCCCACGCCAACGTCGCCCTTCAGTGAAAAATGATTCAGTGAAACTTTTACTCGACTTCGTATAATTGCCTAAAGAAAGTCTTAAAGTCTAAGTAGTTTACTTCTTGAAAATGTTTCGTTTTATCTGACAAATCAAACTCCATACATGTTATATATACTAGCGATCACATGCTCTTTATAAGTGATTAAATTATTATTATTATTATTACTATTATTATTATTATCATTATTATTATTACTATTTACGAAACGAGTATTTTAATTTGAGTTTACACTTTCACTTAAATTCGACTGAAGGGCGCCGTCTGGTCCAGGCCTAAATTGCCAGTGGGGTTTCTACACGCTAAGTAACGCCATAGAAAGTGGAGATGGACTGGGAAGTACGTGATGGGCACGCGACGAACGTTTGATCACTGCATGAGAAACGTAGTGGAGAGCATCGCAACGAATGGATTTGTAAAATGCGAATGTTTAGAGTGAGACAAACTCGTGCTTTAAACGTCAACGGCTTATACAAAGTTTAGTGTGATTGACAGTGCAATTAGATAGAGGAAATCTCTGTCTGGCATCAACTTTGCCGAGTTCTACGCAAATATTGTTGGCAAAGTTCTTTATGACACGCCACACCTACACTAGATATGAAAGAAATCTTTCCGAATTAAAAGATTATTGCTTCCACTTTATGTCTTGTGATTCAACTCATGGCATCCTCCTGCATGTCCAATTTGGTAGCCGAAAAAACGTGCAGCGAGATTAGATTAAACTAAGTTTCGCGTTTCTATTTTATTGTATTGTCAGGAATCTAAAGTCAAAAATTAAAACAAAATTAGCCCATGATCAATCTTAGTTAAGAAGATATAAATTGCTATGATAATCCGCAATACGTCGAGTATTAGACCTGAACTATTTGAGGAAAAGAAAATGGAAAATTCCTACCACCTCTTTGCACTGTCAGCCTGATGAATTGTTTCATCAATTTTAAAATGTTATGTTACTTAACTGATTCTAGAAGCCCGCTGCCTTCTCCACAGTTCTACAAGTAGTTTATAATTAGAGAAAGGTTAGAATTTATCATCATGCAAAGTTTATATATCGACGAAAGGGAATGTATAAAAGCAAATGGTGTATATTAAATGTCAAATTAAACGATTGATTCACTTTAATTTAGTTTACTTTACTGTACATTACTTTAATTTAATTCAATGAATTTCAATTTGATATTAAACAAAATAAAGAAAACGTTATACTTCTTCAAAAATGGTAGCGATTAAATTAACGATGACGCCCGGGCGATGACGCCAACAAATTAAATCGTTACTTCGAAAATAGTCTTTCGCGGCATTACGCTCAAGTAACAAATGTAAATGAAATTATGAAATAACCGTTTCAGAAGAAATAAAACTTTAAATAAATGAAGCGTTTCAGATCATCCCATCATTTGTGGTAAGGTAAAATGACACACAGTTGCTGTCCATTGCTGCACGAAAATAAAAATGTAACTCAGCAACGCAGGTTAAATTTTTATGAGATTACACCGTGATTGTGTGGTTGTTTAACATGCATGTTTACACTAAGATATTTACCCACTATCCATATCAGTTTGATTCATGCTCCGTCTAAAGCATGGTGTATGGTTTAGAGTTTTATCAGTTATCTTTCGGTTATAATCTTCTCACACACAAAAGAAATTCCATGAGATTATCGAACCAGTTGGTGTACTTACCTTTTGCAGCAATCATGGATTCGAACAATTTGTCTTCTTCTTGTTCTCTGTGGATGATGTTATTAGGAATTTAGTTGTAATATGCGTTTTTTATTTTCACAACGACCACAGCAAGGTGGATATTAAATATTAGTATTAACAAAACAGGGTGAATAGCACTTTTCGCGCGCTCTGATTGGTTCATCAAACACCGAATATCCTGTGCTATATTCACTTCGGTTACTCATGCATGAAATTTGACATTTGAACGCGCGCGTGAGATGGAGGGACAAACCGGTTGTGAAATAATAAATTAATTAATTTCAAAAGTGCTATTCGCCTGTTTTGTTAATACTAAAACAATTATCCCCCTCAGTGTCGGTGCCTAGCGATAGATATCCACCTCCACTTCGGGGGATAATTGTTAAAAATGTGCAAAAATGCAGGTTTGT
>JANSTR010154540.1:0-10556 GCA_025434805.1 Antipathozoanthus remengesaui
GCTTGTATATAGCCAACTGGATTGCCTCCGGCCAGTTGGGGTTTTTAAATATCTATAATTTCAATTTGTTATTATTTTAGTATTTCGTGGAACACCTGAAAACTAGCTGGATAAGATAAGCGTGCCTCCACGTTAAATACATTATATTTTAATAGAACAGCTTTTCCCGTGCTCCGTACAGTAATAAAGCACGAGGTGCGTCTCTTTCTCTGCATTTCTTTGGGTTATGTTCGACATACGAGCCCCGAGTTACGTCACAAAGAACGCAACAATGTACCTCACTTGGTATATCGAACATCACCCATTTCTTTCGTGCTCTGGTCACTTCTTGCGTACTTTATTACTGTACCCGACGAACGGGAAATGCTGTTCTATTTGTTAATTATTATTGCACATCTCTCGTTCCCAAAAGCCTGCTTCACAAAAAAGACAAAACAACTATGAATAAACGAATCGGAACAAAATGGAAAAATTGTCGTTTTCTTTTGCGTTTGTTGTGACCACATCCGAAACGCTCTAGTGTTAACACAGCTTGATTGGTGAAAATCCATTGCGACAGCGACAGTGTGAAGCGACCTTAACAATATATGCGCAGTAGTTTCGAGAACAATGGTGGCGGGTGAAAAGCTGACAGAACTTGCAATCGGCAAACAACGAGCTTTTCAAATCATATTACCATTTTTCCGGAACAGTTATGTATATTTTCGACAAGACAAATGTCAATTTGAAAAAATACTTCAATAAAATGTCCTCTTTTAATATTCTATCATTATTTAGATTATTTAAAATTAGTGAATTATTGGAGTTCACAAATTTGACTAATGAATAACATTATGTTGTCCTACAGTACCATACATTTTTTGGTTACAGTCCGTTGTACGAGAAGAATTTCTTGGTTACTATGGCTTGGCTTTCAAATAACTGCTGGGATAGCCAGTACTTTCACCGATTTTACTGAAACCGAGCTTGTAATGGATCCTGGCTCTGTCCTTGCGATCGTCTCGATTGCTGAAGTTTCCACATGATCGCTAGCAATACTGAACTTGTTTCTCGGCGATGTTAGAAATTTAATATAAGTTGCGCAGGGAGGAAGCTAGTGATTCCATTTAAATCCCAAACGAGCACGAGTTGGACTTGTCTTGTTCAACTATCACGTGCCATCATGCAGCTGTCAAACATGCCACGAGAGTTAATTGACCGTAACAAAAAAGATGGCGACTGGTACATTTACCCATAACTCCTAGCGCGCGAAAAACACGAAAACACTGATAAAAACGTACAGAAATGATCTAGAAACTTCAAACCTAGCGTACACAATGTTGTTAATGCATGGACACGTTTCCCAAACAATAGTCTTCCACATTCAGCTATTCACTGAGTTAGGTTCGCTAGGCATTGTGGTCAAATGTACAGACGCCATCTTTATTGCGACAGTGGACGAGAGTTGTCAGCGACTCTCATTGCATTTCTTTCGTCGCACGAGACAAGTACAGAAGAGTTGGCGCCCAGAGGAGAAAAGAGATGGTCTCTCATCGCTTCCCATGCCCGCCTGATCCAGGCTTCACGGGGGCGAGCTTTGTTTGGTTCACAGGTTGACAAAACTGTTTGGTTTCCCACTGTAACCTATCGATCAGACCATTTGTTTTTCTTGCCGTCTGTCACTTCCAAAAGAGAGAGAGAAATATCAAATGTCGGACAATTCTGCTCTGTCTGTTCCGATAAAACAAAGATTACCGAGGAAGTATTGAACTTATTTCAGATTCTTTCGTGTCGTACTCATGACTAATCACGGGACAATCGGCAAGAAAAACACAACGCATAAAGAGATGTAAGATTTAACTGTTTTTTAGCCTTCCTAAACAAGTCTCCCCATCGCACAAACAAAAACGGAATACCCAGGTGCCAGGTCAAAGACTCTAATGAACGCAGGCACTGCAGAGCTGGGCAGCACTTATACAGTCAAAGTGACAGAATGCCCCACAACGCTGGCACGTTATCATTGCTCTCATACGACAAGAGCAAGCCCTTGAAATTGTATTCTTAAAGTTTCTTGACAAAATTGCCTTTGATATTGTCTTAGTTGTAGCTGATGACACAACTCGCAACACTGGAGGTGGCTTCGTGTTGTTCACGTGAGCAAGGCGTGATGTTCTGCTGGGAAGAGTCCTTGGTGTAACATAACGGAGATCTACACCGACCGTGCTCTTGAGAAGTCTATCGATAACTGTCTCCTTTGATAAGACTGCACCATTTGAGGCGCCACTTTTTCCATTCTCACAAGGTTCCCTAATACTGTGCCTTTTCGTGTAGACTGAACAATTGCTAATATTTTCTGGTACTGTGGTCCTAATCGCTGATAAAGCATCGCTGGCTAGGGCTGGTGTTATAACCTTTACAATAACAATAGGTTCAGCTTTCTTCGCTCGAGCAGCGTGAGACAACCTCTTGGCAGCCTCAGAACGTCTTGCTGCTGTGACTCGAATTTGTTTGGGCTTCGAGTTTCTAGAGTATTGGTGTGGTGATAGTTTAGTCACCGGGACAGTTAAGGGTTGAATGATCTTTTCAGTTAAAGCTGTAGTCTTGCTTGGTGAAGAATAGCGTGCAGAGGACATTCGTCGTGATTCTCTTGACCTGTTGGCTGCACCTTTCTTGGCAGACTTTGCGCTCATGCGCCCTTCACTTCGAGCAGTTCGTTTTGACGTCTGGTTATTTACGGAAGATGAATCTGAGGCAGATGGAGATGATGCACTTGGTTCTGCCATCAAAGTAGCAGCGAATTGCCAGAAATCCTCCATCATCTGCTTCTCTTTCTGTTGCTGCTTAAGCCTGTTGATACGAGTAGCAATGAGTTAGCTACAAGACTGTACACAGTTTACACTGCATTTGCAGTTTCTTAATGTAACCTTGAACACTTACAATCAACTACAGTGATCTATTAAAAATTAATTATCATTTATTCATTTCATTCCATATGTGCAGTTGACGAGGTCGGGTGGTGCAGTGGCAACTCGTTTATCTAAACTCTTTCTCTTTCTTATTTATTTGCTTATTTAGCTTTTTCCCAGAGGGAAGAGGGGCACTGCTACAGGTTTCCCCAATTACAGCAGGCCCTTGTGGAGGAAGAGGCGACAGTCCACAACACCGGCATTAGCCTACTCCTAGCGACATGTGCGTGGGTTCTAGAGCGTCCTAGAAACTAGACCAACAGCTTAACGTCCCTGTCAGCGGACGGTGTGGCGACAGAAGGTCCCGAAATAATTAGGCATATTATGCAGCAAGAAATGTCAATTATGCGATTTTTCTTTAACCAATTAACATTGTTTTATGGGGTCTCAGAGGAGGAAAACCACTTTTTGCTCCCAACATTAGGCAATTACAGTGTTGCAATGGGTACATAATAAGTCACACCTTTTGCACCTCAGAATTCCAAAAATGTTAAAGTGAAATAATTTGTGCAGGGTGTCAAGCGGTATGCATGGTTGCACAAAAAAATAGGAAATTGAGGATGAAAAAGTAGTAAAAAGATAGGAATTGTGACAAGAAAATAGGAAAAAATAGAAACTTCAATGTACGCTTGATGGTCATAGACTCTACAGGTATCCCAATCAACCAATCAATTTTGCATGAAAGTATTACGATGCACCGGCAGTTGAAATGGCACAATCTTTTAATAATCTCTCATTTTTAGTACTGCATGTACGTTTTTCAAATCCAGATTTGACCTGAAAATGTCCACTACGTTTTTAACTTTATATCGACTAGAATCAAAACTACAACAATCAGAATACGAAATGACCATCGTTAATCTCTTCAAAACAATCCAAAGTTTTTGAACTGCAGTGAGAATATTGAACAATAACACTTTCAAAGCCGGTAAATAAACTCGGCATCAGAATTTTTAAGTAAAACTTGTTACAAACAGTTAGTGTAAATTTCCACCAATATAATTTTATCTTCATGGATGATCCACAACTTTCTTGAAGTCAATTATTTTTCTTCTTCTCGGATAGAGTTGGCGGTACACCTACTACCTCACACTTGGGGCCACCTTCTGCAATCACGTGTGCCAAAGGCTTTTAAACCGAAGGCACCGTGACTGAACTCATTAATGTTGATAGATGATATGACATGGCCGCATGGAGATACAATACTCAGAACTGAAAAGTCAGGGGATCCATCAGCAGACTTCAGACAAGAAGTGCATCGCCAAAAATGGTCGACACGTTGGTTCCACTGGGAATCCAATTGGGCAACATCTGCATCTTACACAGTCCACCCTCCATTCATCTTGGACAAGACTTGTACCAAGTTTTGGCAGAAGCGCCCTGATAAGCAACACGGGTTGTTTCTGCTCTCTTGAAAGTTTAAACACCCCAACTTATCGCGGTCTCATGACAAGCAAAAAATGGGAAAATAGAAGAAAATAGAAATTGGCTTTTAAAATAGAAAAAAATAGGAACGTGACACCCTGTTTGTTTTTTATTTACGTTAAATGATAAACAGAACGTTAAATGACGGCTTAGCTTGAAGATACAAAATAATTTCTCGTCTTGTCTTGAAGAGTATTTCACTCGCTCGCTGCGTTCACTCCTAAATATTTTGCAATGTTCACTTGAAGAGAAGTGATCAATCTTTGACAAAGATAATGGCGATGATGACAGCTCAAACAAGGTCTGGAAGGAGGTCAACTTGTTCTACATACTGTAAAGACATATTAAGATTGGTATTGTGAATATTGAAGAGGGAATCACATCAATGTATGTTGTCTAGGCTACATCAGTTTTTATTTTTTCTTCAAAGATTTGCAGAGGAATGTGTATTCGTCATTGATAGAGTTCCAGGTTTTCATAATTTTCCTATAAGGACCGAGTATTGTAATTATGTTTTGTACTAATCGAGAAAAGGCAGGAGTTAATTTGGCAGTGAAAAAGTCATAGTTAAACACTGAATTACTGTAAGACCCAGTTTTTAAGGAGGACTAGAATATTCAGGATAACACTCGTGGAAAGTTACTTTATTATTCCTACAGCCTTCTTTTGAAGGGTGAAGTTGATTTACGTATTACCTCAGACAAGATGTCAAAGTCAAAGAGACAAAAACAGCAATGCATGCTGGGGCTCCTGCTACATAACTAAATATAAACTGCCACGGGGGATAACTTGACTGATCTGGGCGATTCCCAAATAACGCGAGTTCCGAAATCCTGACCACCATCAGCTCGTAGGTATATCAGTCATCTAGTCAAGCCCTGTGTCTCACTAGTACACACAACTTATAAGAGTTGTTTTCTTGTGGCTGTACGCCAGATACTTCGCGATGTCTCATTTTTAAGGGTTAGGTTCTGCATAATTTTTGGGGCAAGAATGAAGAGGGCTCGAACATCATAGTTCCCAAGCCGTTTTTAACTTCAAACCATATCCCTAATATAATATATACTAACACTATATACTACTACCTATATACTAATTGTTACCTATATTTTATGGAGGTTCAAATACCCAGTTTTGCATCTACTGGCAAACAAAAACCAGAAAATTAATAACAATACAAATCTATGTGAAGGTAGGGTAGTTTGAAGTAACAAGTCAATTTAAAAAACTGGCAGAGTTGTAAATGAAAAATGTCTCAAGTTTACAACAAGAACCGGCAGAATCATAAGAATATGGGTAGAGACAACAGATAAAGAATCTGCGCAGGCTGTAAGACCTAGCATGTGCGCATTCCTAGCATTAGCGAAAGCTAACTTAGGATAATTTATTTAAGTATTTAAAGACAAACTACCAAAGTTAAGAACAAGAAAAGTCTGAATTGCACGAACTGATATATAATAAAATAAAACCACCAGAATAGCGAAGCGCACAGTTACTACTATCTTATAGACTAGAATTCGGACAAGCAAACTAGCAGTTGCATCTCGATGGATTCCTGAAGACACACTTTCTATTTAGAATGCAGGAATACTTAATAAAATCGGCCACACATGACTACGTATGTCATTGGTGCGCTCTGCTTTTGAGCAGTAAGTTTAGAAAACTATATACAATAGCAAAACTGACAGAAGTGCGCAGTACAATGTATGCATATTTACAAGCCACAAGTAGAAAGGAACACTTGTAGAGAGAACTTATATATATATAACTTGCAGCCATCTTTCTTCCAGTCATCTTTTTGTAGCTCGACGAGAAATGCTTAATAATTATCGCACCACTACTGTTATAACGCCCTACCTAGGTTCCTTCCTTTCATTCGTCGAAAAACAGTCTCAATCTAAAAACCCAAACCAATTGACTCATGATAAGACCATTCCTATTGGTTTATCAGTTCATTTCCTGGGCGACACGCTTGCAAAAGTAGCTGTGCTGAAGCAAGCACAAGACACTGCTTTGTTTACACTTTTGTGATCACTATAGATATCATGGATAAAAACATTGGGCATAACTGCAAAATACTTCTCCAATCTAAACAATTGGCACAATATATTAATGCACATTTCTCGTTCTATTATTTTTTTCATGCGCAGAATATTCCCAATAGTGAATTAAGCCTCATTATTAGGTTTATTTTCATGCCATTTTGTGGCCATTTTAGTACTTTTTTGTGTTCGAGTGGCTCCCCCATGTGGGCCCACATAGTAACCACTCTCTTCTCACCTGCACAAGGGCCATATTAATAAGTCAATATTTTGCATTCATTTTTCTATGTCAACTGCACATTCAAAGTGACTTTGAGTTTTGTGCAATCAATTGAACCTCGCCCCTTCCCTCCCCGTGCTAAGAAAGTAATTCAACTGGGCTAACAATTGTCAGCACACCAATCAACTTTCTGCTCTGCAAGACCATTTCCAGATTACACGAGTTATGTTATGCTTGTCCAACATAAAGACGGTTCTTGTAGAGACTTGACAAAAGAGAGGGCAGCTAAGTGTTTAAAGAAATTTATATTGACCGCAAGCAACAGTATTTGGAGGTCCTACCATGTTTGTTCAGTAAATTGTAAAATAACATTAGCCAGGTTATATCGTCTCCTTTTTCCTAGTTCCAATAATTCTATGGGTGCATCACTGCTCCTCTCTATGCAATTAGCCACAAACAAAAACAACACACCCAGTAATACGGCTACAATATAACAAAACAGTTCATAAGCACTGATGCTATCTTACAGTCAACAACATAATACAAGTTTTCTTCCAACTTAAAAACTTGATACTAGATTAGTGTTTAGCGTTCTCAGAGAAAAGCCAAATCCACATTTCGTGTATGAAAAAAAGAAAGCTTCACAAAATATTTACATATAAATATTATTAATCATGTACTCTTCAGCTTCTTGGATGATAGTGATACTCAATTGAAAAGATATCAATCATAAATTGGAGTCGCTCAGAAGCAATTCAATTCACAAATTCTAATTTAAAACAAGTAAACATCAATAATTTATGAGAAAGTATCAGGATCATTTCCAATATAGAAGGTTATTGCTTGCAAAAATGCAACAGTCAGTAATCTTTCAGAAATGGCGACCGATGTAATACTCTCTTGTTTTGAGGAGAACATATTCTTTTCAATTTGTGACTCAAGAACAAAGCCAATATGAATACAAAAAAAAAGAATAATTATTCTATTTGTTAATTACAATGTACATACTTGCTCATTATAAAACGATAGGTAGGCAGTTTAGCATCATTAATTTGATGGAAACTTTGGGCACTTTCCATTTATCAGAGCTGGCCAGTCTGACCAGTACAATGGATTGTAAATCTCAGAGCGGTGGAAACTAAAATTACTCCAGTTGGTTTTCATGATACTTGCTATCTGTAATCAAGACCAACAACAGCAGTTTTAGTTTCTCTTAGTGAAGATTTACCCTCCATTGTGCTGGTAAGACCAACCAGTTTTGATAATTGGAAAGTGCCCTTTGTTTCCTAAAACTCCTTATTTATTTAGCCAGTTTTTGTTTCCTTTGGAAGTTTGAGAAATCCGGTTTCCACTGTATCACTGACATGTTTCAAACAACACTAGTTGGCACTGCACAAAAACAGAACACTATACAATGTGTGTAACTACAAAATTCAACAAATGCACATTGGAATGCAACCAGCTGTACCTATTTTTTCATTTATATAAATTATGATAATACTGTATGAAAACACTGCCCGAGGTCTGGCTGAAGCAAAAGAAAGCAATGAGGTAGTGCTTCATCATATACCCCTGACTGACATATATACATATATATATATATATATATGCAATTCAAATGATGTTTTGGTTTAACCTTTGAGGGTTATGCATATGTTACAAATGATACTAAGCTCCCTGATGGTTTATCATTTAAACAACAAATTTTGTCTGTGGTCAACAAACTGGGGAACTGTGACAAACTATCAGTAAAAATAAGTATTGAACTATGTGTTAAACAGCTAATTCATTTAATACATTATGTTTCATCACTTTTCATATGTTGGCACACTAGTCAGAAAAAAATTGGTTTATATGCCCTGAATAAGACTTAAACCCACTCTACATGCTGGCAACACAGCAAGTTAAGGTTGTGCATTAGATGGCTGCAGGGATCTAACTCACAACCTTAACTCGCTGTGTTGCCAGCATGTTGAGTCCTGATGGTGCTGTATGTGGATTGCATGCCTGCGCCTGATTAGTGACCAAGGAGATGTGAGTTTGAGTCTGCTCAGTGCATATAAAACATTTTTTTCAGACAAATGCGAGAAGTTTGGAAAGCAATGAAACATATTGTACTTATATATCCATGTCAGTCCACCTTCAGAAAATATATATGGCTTATTAGTTTCACCAGTATATAATTCAAGTCATATTAAATAAGTTGTTTTTTGAGGTTGTTTTTTTGTAGGCTGCTTGCTAATTAAAATAGCAAATCTTTTTGTGTCCTCAGAGTCCATTTGTTTAAATAAAAAAATGAAATGACAACACAAAATATTTAGCAATACTTCCATCTGCACTTCCGAACTGCTTTCTTGCAGTCAAAGATGTGGCTTTGCTTGGTGTATCGAAGTATTTAAAGTGCTCTCTTGCACACCGGGCAAACCGATTGGTCCAAGAGATGAATCACATTTGGATGGACAGGGCAACCCAACCGCCTGCGACCCTGGTAAACATACTTGCAATGGCCACACTTGACTTGCTCCACAGATCTGTTGCAGTTGCAGACAACCTGAGTCAAACAAAAGGCATATGAAGACAGTTTATACAAATAACCTACAGTGTATGCCCTCAAAATAAATCTGAGGAAATGTTAAAATATTACCAGCTAGTACCTTGGATAAGAGACAAAATGCATTTCCCCCTTTTTTGAGTTGTCACACTTTAACCCTTTCCCAACTAAACCCCAATTTCAAAAAAAATATATCCTAACTTTTGAGCCAGTTGACAAAACTCTATAAAGTGACCATTCATTTTGTTTGTCTCAAAAAGTAGATTCTTAAAATGTTCATTGTTTCATGAAATTCAGAAGTTGACAACTATCATAAAGATTGATAAAGTTACTAAATTGGAAAAGTCAGGAGGGAAAGGGGTAACAATATCCCTCAAATGGAAAAGCCATACATGTATTACCATGAAAGCATAAATGCATGATGAGAAGAGGAAGGCTAAATGGACTCACAGTGACTTTCAAAACAGACACGACATGCTTTTGGCACACAATAATAATTATATGGTCTAATAATAAATTGAATACTGTTGCCCTGGTAACAAATTACAAAAATCAAAATGAAAGCTTATGGTTGAAATAACAATTTTAATTTTACCAAATTTTGTTACATTTTCTAATAATAATATTAATGTGCATATTTCAACTTGAGGGTTTTCACATGTGCATTACATTCATGGGTATCTGAGTCGATCATTAACCCTATTCTGACAGGACTTTTTGGTTGTGTATCAAATGCCCTCACCCTCAGTTTCTTCTAAACTAAAGATGATATGAACATAAAATTTGCACAACTTAGTCAATTTTTTTGCTAATTCAATAAACCAGCTGTAATGTCACAAAGTTGCCATTTTGGATTTTTTTTATATTTGTCAAATTGTTGTAAAACGTTATTTTTTAATCCAAGTTTGCTTACAGATAATTCACTAATAAAAGTTATTGCTGAACATCAAACCAGATGCAAACATACCATCAGTCATCCCTTTTGATTGAAGGTTGCATACCTAGCAATCATTTTGATTGTCACTGATTGAAGCACTCCCCTTTTGATAAAAACCACTGGTTATAGATCTTGGTTTTGTAGAAATAAAAGTTATTCAAATGAAGCAAGTAAAACCACGAACTTGTGGTAGTTGAAAAGGGTAACACTAGTATGACTAAGCCTCAATGAGCAGTTTGTCATAGAAGTTTGGCTTCATTAAGTTTTATTCATACAGAGTATTATGCACTGCCAAAGTACTTCCACTTGAACCACTGTCAGGCATTCTTATTTACTCTTATTCTTGAAAGTTTGATACTGTTGACGATACAACTGTGTCCGAAGTCATTGCCAAAGGAGAACAAGGGAAAATCCAATCCCTTATTAACGAAATGGA
>JANSTR010154551.1:0-10556 GCA_025434805.1 Antipathozoanthus remengesaui
TGTTTGGTTTTTCTGTTAACCCTCTTTGTCGGTTTTTTTTGTTGCCGCAACCCCCCCCCGGTTTTGTGTTTTGGTTTGTGGCTACCGTGTGGGGGGGGGGGGGTTGGTTGGGGGACATGGTGTCCCTGAATTTGACGCAATTTATGGTATTTTCATACCAAAAGTGTGATTTTTGAAAGATATATTTACTTTAAAAAGAATCAATTTTCTCGAAAGTTGTCCCAGCCTTGCAAGCTGACTTGGAATAACCTGTTTATTAGCTGTAAGGTATTCGACTTGCAGAGTAGTCAGAACTGGGAGGAACAGGTTGTGACAACCATCCAAGTATTAAATATCTCAGAGTTTATACAGTTTCGCTGTATCTTAACTATGGAAGCTTTTTGTATCGGTTCCGAAGTCAAATGAGATGCATTCGTGCATGACATTCTGTCTCTAAAATGATTTTACTCCTTTTGGTTGTAATTAAATTCTAATTGTGATAGCAGATCACTGTTTTCTTACTTAATTTCTATGGCAGATAAGTCAATATGTACCTCTTATTAGCCGAGTGCGATACGAGGTCCGTACGGTACGTTATGGACCATGTTTTTCCTTCATTTTATGGCCCAACGCGAAGCACGAGGGCCATAAAAACTAGGAAGGAAAAAACGAGGATCAATAACTTACCATATGGACCGAGCAAACGAGGCTAATAAGATATTTAGTATATGGCTTTGTTAAAAAATGTAAGCAAACTTTGTAAATGACTTGTAATGGACCTCGAGGTCCGTACGGCAACTTACAGATCTGAAATTGACCAATCACAGCGCTCGAAATCAATCAGCCATATAGTAATTAATTTTACCTTCAATTCCGGCTCAAACATTGAGTTACATTCCTTAATTGCAAAAGTACAAAAAATGGCTTCTGATAGGTCTGTCAATATTCATTTCTTTAGTTACTTTAATTAATAGCACTGTCATCTGGGAATTTTTGCCGTGCTATAAATTTTAAATAGCACTGTCATCCGGGAGCTTTCCACTCTATTTTCCGGCTCCCCAAACACGAATTTGTGTCATACATGCTTTTACTTTTTGTAGATGTGGTACTAAAAACAAGTACTACTAAAAAATACTGCTCGTACTTGATGGAAGTGAAATATACCATTCCTTCTTCTCACTCGTGGTATTACTATCTGTTTCATCGAATATTGTCATTTTTAATTATTTCACTCTAGCGGTGGTATTACCTGCACTAATACGATAAAAATATAATTATTTTACAAGAACGGAGGAATGATCACGCAGAACCCAGGAGTAGACACATTCTGTGTAGTTACAGACAGGGTCAATGCTCGGGTCAGCAACATCATACGGTAAAACATTCCAACGTTTTGTACTAGAACTCTTACCACAACTGTTATATTTTTCATAATTAGTTTTTTCTTGGCTTTCTAATGTGATGCTCTGACCTTTGCTCTGAACTGGAGTCGGAAAAATGGTTAGGGACTTGGTCGCGAAACGAAATTTAAAAATGTCGCTTTTAGTGCATGACGTTATGGGAAATATCAAACCCCAGTGAGAGAAATTAGAATGAATTGAAAACAGGACGGTGTTGTGGGCTGGGTCTTCTGTTCGTAAGAAAATAAACCATCTGGAACAGTCTGATAATGACAGTCTTCGTTTAGAAGTTAAAGGCATTACCAATAATTATTCCCAAATGCCTGAAATCCTTAAGAATCTGTTTTTGCTACTTCGCGATTGGGGTGCAGTTGTTCTGGGATGAATCTCAATAACGCACCATCCACGCACTGGGCCCGGTCTATTTTATGTTGCGACAAAGTTACGAGTAGAACTACTACAAGCGATATGAATGCAACAGCTACATCGATGGCAACTATATGTGCGTAGTGTGACTATATCAACATGTACGACTGCGTGTGAGTTATTAACCTAGACTCTGTTTAAAATTTCACACCACAATGACTGGGTTTCCTTCTTTAGGCTGACTCAGCTGCATAACGGGGCTTTAGCCTTTTTCTTTTTTTGTTTCAACGATACTGCACCAGCTTGGAATATGTGAACTCCAAGATAAAAAGCTTTCTTACCTAAGCCTGGGACAATTTTAAGTTCGATTGTGGTGTTTAAAAGTTGACAAGAGTGTATTAGTTTCAATTTCCCTTGGAAAGAAAAGAATGTACGGTTAACCTTCAGCCATAACCTTTCTTCACTCGTTTTAGTTCTGTTTTGTGGATGTTTGACCAGGCTACCGTATTGGCTATAACTTTAGGTTGATATCACTTCCCACCAGACAAACATTGTAACCCATCGTCTTCTGACCTTCCAGGCAAGAAAAGTACGACGTTGTTCAGGCTTCGTGGCTTATTGAAAGTTTGGTAAGCTGGATTTAATTTAGCTCCACGAATCTACCGTGATCATGAATAGTTTCATGTGCAGTGTGCAGTGTGAGTAGATATTTTTTGCGAGTCGTGAAGTATTTTGGCTCGCCTGTACAAAAACGAGTAAAACTTTCCACCCATATTACATACTAAACTACCCAATAAGAGTTTTTCTATTTTTGCTATAGATTCATAAAGCGCACATGGTGGGTGACTAATTTGGTACTATGCAGAATAACCTCCACTGTACAAACATCGTAGGTTATTTGTACTCATCCCAGGCCTAAATATAGGTTTTTGTACACTTCGGCCATTGTATATTCCTTCTGGCTTTATTAAATTTGTTATTTGAAATATTTATTTTACCATGTTTTTTGTGTCTCACGAGTTTGAATATGTAAATATACAAACGCAAGTCCAGACCTACCTGGATCTGCAGGTTGAACAATTTCGGGTGCTGTCTAATGATGCAGGATGCCAAGGCAGTGTTACCATGGATACCCTCACACATGCTGCACAAGTCTCCAGCCACTGCTGCACGGTTTGCAGAGGAGTATGATAGGAATGGCGACAGTTACACACAGGACCTGACGGTAGATACTCTGAAACATGTGTTCAGCAAGATCGAGGAGCAGGTACATGTGACTGATTCATAATAATGTGTCTCGGACATCCTTTTACAGGATTTCGTCTTGTTTAGAGTTGTTGACAATCAAATTTTTGCGTCACAGTAGCACGCACGTATATAAGCTATTAAGTACCTTGTACCGTTCCAAAATCCTTCGAGTCCGAGGAACTGTTTAAAATAGACCTTTCTGAAGGAGCTCCGAACTAGAATCTTCAATTGATTATTTGCGATGTACTCAACGTTTCTGAAATTGCTTTATTAATATAAGTACTAGTTCTGCAATGGATAGATATGTAATTACTGATATGAAACGTGCGTGGGTATAGTTCCTCCCAAAATGTTTTACAACTGGTATTGGATTTAATGGAGTCGAAACCAATCGTAGAATTGCACACATTTTAGGTATCCTGCTGTAGTTACTGATTTATGTTCTATTTGTAGAACATGTACTTAATATAATTGTGACAAGTTATTTGGTTTTTTCGAATTTTCATGTACCTTTGGAATTGTCAGAATTTGGTATTGAGTCTGATTGCGCATACTTTTTTTCGGGTATAAGAGTTAGAAATCATGAAATCTCCACTAGTTGCTTTGTCATGTAATCGCAAACCTTTCAACTAGGTAGTAATGAGTATCAAATTTTGCTTCGAAAATGAAAACATGTCTGTTTTTCGTATTGCAGAACTCCCCTGAGAACGTGTCTATCACATCACGCGACATTTTAGAAATCGAGGAACGATATTTCCCCAACCAGTCCCCCCTTGGGCTCTTCAGGCGGTGCAGGTACGATTAAGGACTCCACTTGAGCAATATATGTGTGTGCAACACTCGCAAATTCAGCCTTGCTTTCATTTACTTCATGCTCCCCATAGTGTGCCAGTATAGGGTATAGTACTAGTGAGGCAGTATGTTTGTAACCTGGCCATTTATGGGATTGTAACTGTTTTGTCTCCACAGAGTGCGTCAATATCGAAATTTGCAAAAATTTTCCAACTTCTCAAACTATTTCTGTTCATTTCTCATGGACTTGCAAGTAATAGATTCGCAGCGGTAAACAGAAGAATATTCAATTAAGATGGCGAGTTGCGTGTGATCTGCTATTTCCCGACGACTTTTATGTTTCAAATATTATAAAAGTATTTAGCAGCTTGTTCTGCCCTCCATAATAAAGGGTGAGATTATTGTTTCAGCTAGGGTTTCGAGCGTTAGCCCTTTGTAAGAGCAAAACGATCGCGCGTTAGTTCTGACGAAGGGCTAACACTCGAAATGTTATTTGAAATTTTTTCCCCTCTCAGTGTAACACACACAACATATCAACTTTTACTTGATCTATCCTATCATCGTACTGATTTAGTTCGATATGCAGAGATCTTTGTTTAACTCGTGCATGTATAGCTCTCTTTTCGTGGAAAAGAAGCAAAACAAGGGAAAGGTAAAAACGCACATAGACAAGCAAAAAAATTGAGCAAAATAAAACCTATACACAAACAGTGACGATTTGTGTGGCAAACTGTCTAGGAAAACACAAAGTTCGTGGTTGAAGGGGCTCTTACTGACTTGCAACTGTTGATTTTCAGTATTTACTTGGATCAATATATAGTCATTGGAGACACGTCCACGGTACGTGGTATATCTTGATTATGATGATAATAAAAATAACAACAACAACTAGTCTATTGTAAACTACTAAAAGTAACCGCTGTGGTTTCTATCCAGTCTTTTGAGATCGTGATTACCTGGGATCAGGTAATTAGATTGGTCTTAGAGCTGATGTAAAGAATCCATGGCATCCTGTCTCTTTGTTATTAGGGTTTTCTTTGAACAGTAAAGAGTCACCTGAGAGTGGTACGTATCTGGACATTCTTATAAATCGTGATTATTAGGATTGGTTGGTTCACATATTGAATCACCATTTTAAATCAATAGTCATTGGAGAGGTCAACTTTCCAGTCTTATGACATCGTGATCGGGTTAGGATTACAGGATGGATCACCTTCTTAATTCAATACTGTCCTTGGCGAGAAAACCACGTCACGTACCCAGTCTTATGAAATGGTCATCGTTAGAATTTCTGGAATCACGGGTTGTATCATCGTCTTAGATGAATATAGCCCTTGGAGAGAAAACCACGTCAAGCATCCAGTCTTATAACATCGTGACTGTTAGGATTACTTGGACTACCGAATGGATCACCTTTTTGGATTAAGAGAGTCGAGATGAATCAAGGTTTGGTATCCAGTCGTATGACGTCGTGATTAGGATTACTGGGATCACAAGTTGGATCATCATCTTAGATCAAGAGATGTCATTGGAGAGGAATCCACATCAGGTACCAAGTCTTATAACATCGTGGTTAGGATTATTTGGATCACAGGTTGGATCACCTTAAATCATGAGAGTCATTGATTTTTATGTAGTTGTCTGTTCAAGTATAATTGGAGAGAAATCCACGTCAGGTATCCAGTCTATTGCAACTACCAAAGAAACCATTGTTCCAATCCAGTCTTTTAAAATTGTGATTACCAGAGATCAGTTAATTAGATCGGAAATTATAGAGTTTTTGAGTTAATGCGAAGAGTTCATTTATTATTAGGGTCTACGTTGATCAAGAAAGAGTCATCTGGGGATGGTACGTATCTGGACATTTTTATGGCATCGAAATCGTTAGGATTACTTAGATCACTGGTTGGATCACCTTTTTAGATCAAGAGAGCCATTGGAGAGGAACCTAGGCCAACTATCCAGTCTTATAACATCGTGATCGGGTTAGGATTACAGGCTGGATCACCTTCTTAAATCAATGGAGACAAAACCACGTCAAATATCCAGTCTTATAGCATCGTCGTCGTTAAGATTACTTGGGTCATCTTCTTAGATCAAGAGAGTCATTGGAGAAAAATACACGTCAGGTATACAGTCTTATAATATCGTGGTTAGGATTACTGGGATCACAGGTTGGATGAACGTCTTGTATGAAGAGTATCATTAGAGAGAAATCCACCTCAGTTGACCAGTCTTATGACATCGCCATTGCTAGGATTACTTGAATCACAGGTTGGATCACCGTTTTAGATCACGACAGTCATTGGATATGAACCAGTCATATGACATCATGGTTAGGATTACTGGGATCACAGGTTGGATCATTAGCTTAGATCAAGAAAGTCGTTGAAGAAGAATCAAGGATTGGTATCCAGTCGTATGACATCATGGTTAGGATTAGTGGCATTACACGTTGGAATCATCTTTTAGATCAAGAAAGTCGTTGGCGAAAAATACGCACGTCGTCGTCGTTAGAAGTACAGATTGGAGAGGAATCCACGTCAGGTATCCAGTCTTATATTATCTTGGTTAGGATTACATGTATCACAGGTTGGCTAAACTTCAAGATCAAAAAAGTCATTGGAGGGAAATCCACGTTAACTATCTCGGCAGTTTAACGACATATCAGTGATTATCAGGTTGATGATTAATTGGAGAAAACCCTTTGGTACGAATCCATTGTGGTACCTTGACTTGACTTTACGTGGATTGATAGTCGTTGGAGAATGTAACGGTAGGTATCTAGTTCGGCTCAGTAGA
The DNA here is from genome assembly GCA_025434805.1 of Antipathozoanthus remengesaui. Taxonomy (NCBI): domain Eukaryota; kingdom Metazoa; phylum Cnidaria; class Anthozoa; order Zoantharia; family Parazoanthidae; genus Antipathozoanthus; species Antipathozoanthus remengesaui. Next base: position 6,588 of record JANSTR010154551.1, read on the forward strand.
GTCGCTGGAGAGAAATCAACGTCTATTATCCAGTTTTATGATATCCTAAATGTCAGGACCGACAGCCATTGTAACAAAATCCATGGTACGTATCCATTCTCTTGATACCTTGATTGATGGAGTTTATTAGCATAGTAATGAGTCGTTGTTGCGGACGTAGATCGAAACCTTAACTATTTTATTCCGAGCATTTACTTTGATCAGATGTAAATCATTTATAAGAGTTGATTTTTTAAGTTGATGTGGAGTGGTGTTCTTCATTACTTACAGGCAATCCAGGATTGCAGTTTACAACTTGTGGAACTGGAACTGAGATTCTACGGAGCCGAGATTTGTGACAAATTCGATGAGAGAGTAACGCACGTGATATTTGAACCGAGGTTAGTTCGCACATATTTTGCACATGCATGGCATATGATGTGAGGGTGCATCCATATCTCAATAGATACATCCTATATGCACATCCTATACGATTATGCGTCTTTTTAATTGTCGCAACGTAATAAATTATGAAAGTTAATAAAGAAAGTTGTTTTCAAAAAGCTTGTAAATGGATGAAAACAGAAAAAACGTAATGATGAAAATGAATGAAAACAGAAAAACTAATAACTGCGATTAAGGATATATTGTTAAGTCATGGAAAATGCAAGGTTATGGAAAATTGTGGAATTCATTCACATGTTGCATTGTCTATTTTGTGGAGGAGTAGGATGCAGTTGTAAGATCCCTAATGTTTTACACAGTTTAACAGATAGTGGAAAACGAATCGAATCTACTCATTATAATCCTCTGTTACTACAGTGTACAACACTTGTGAACATAACTAAAACTTGGTAGCACACACCGGTTTTGTTTCTCAAAAAGTTGTGTTTGAAAGAAATACTCTACCAGGAAAGAATGAAGAGATCTAATTCTAGAAGACGTAACAGTCGACACTGTTTGTTTTATTTGTCGCAGTGACCTTAGTCGACTGCCTGAACTTCAGGGACGAATGCGTAGTAGGTCACACAAGCACCACTTCGTGACAAAAGATTGGGTTTGGAAATCTCTTGAAAAGGACAATCTAGAACATGAACGCGACTACCCTCCAAAGTCACTGTGAGAAGATGGGACACTTTATGAACATGTGAAATCCCAACTCTTCATTGGGGATAACACAAGTGACAACAAACTGACTGATTTTGAAAAGGTTCAGATGGCATGGTATGGACTTTACCAAATAGGTGTTACAATGGCCATTACAAGAGCCTTTCAAGCGCCTTTATTTCTGTTTGAGATACAGTAATCCCCATCAGAGAAACAAACAGAGAACTTTCTGTACCTTCAAATAACTAAGAAGTATTACTGTATCACAGTTATAGCTTTCAGATTCAAATAGTTGAAAAACTGGACTGACAGTCATACTGGTTCTATTGCAGGTAGATCATCAAGTCATGCACCAATTTAAAAACATCCTATGCATTATTTTGAAATATTAATGTTCAATGATGTGATTGATTGCTTTCATGAACAGGAAATCGAGTCTTTATATTAATATGTTTGTTTAGGCTTCCTCATAATTTGCATAACTTTAGAGTATAACGAGGTATTTAACAATGCATCAGCCTTGTTCAATGTGGCTATCGTCATAGCTTATGTTGAGCCAACTGACAGTTGAGCCAGTGGAGAAGGCAACTCATCTACAGCATCTTTGTCTTCATCAACGTCTTCTTCATCATCATCCTCACTTTCCTCTTCCTCATCATCCTCCTCTTCCTCATAATCATAATCATCCTCTTCCTCACACTCCCCATATGTTGTGTCAGCACCGTAACCTCTATAGGAAAATCCTCCACCAAACCCACCATATGTAAATCCTGATGCTCCACCCTCATAGTCATCATTTTGCTGGCGACCATATGTGTAACGCCGAGCTGTGAATGAATGTTATTTTATAAACCTCTGAGTATCTATCTCTGATATTCTTATAATTATATAACCAGCATAAAATTATACCTTTAATAAATTCTGATTACTTCTAGTAATCCCTTTCTTGATAAAGAACATTAATTTTGTGGTACATGTACTGTATGTACATAGTGATTTTTTTATACTTTCCACATGCAGCAAGTATTTTATCTCAGCTATTACAGGGTCTCTTGTTTATCAGTTAACCTAATAATACTGTAACTACAGTGTTATGTGTGTGTGTAACTGTCTGAAAACAAACAAAACATATTCCAGTAATTATTCTTACTACTGTACTTGATCCTTTGCTGTTCACCATGAAAGAACTGTACTATTGATACACTATTTGTTTTGCTCTTTAAGGTATTTAAACATTCTAGGCCATACTAGGCTAATGTGTTACTGTGCTATTAACAATACTTGTACATGGAGATCCCTTCAGGGCTAGTCTCTCATTGATGTAGTACTTTATGGTGTTTTCTGTAATGTCGACCAGATTTGTTTAATGAAACATTGTTTTTATTTTGTATTTTAAAATAACCAAACACAACACTCAAAATGCACTTACATGTGGGAGGCCTTAAAAAATGAACCATAGAAGCATGCATGTACATGCATGGATAGAAACAAACAATAAAAGTATTGATGAAAATGTAGTTAATCAAGTGAAGCTGGTACTTTGCTTTGTATACTAACTTGGTAAGTTCTTCCTTAAACAGTCACTCCAGATACGGTTAGATATTACTTACTTGACATGCTTAAGTCTTTAGTCTCTTGTGTTTCATGACTACACTTTGGGCAGGGAATTGGCTGGCCTCTGGTGTATTTGATTCCTTTTCGTCGAACATGATCTTCACAAAAGCATAGCTAAAAATAGATAATTATATTGGTAGAGATAGTAAATCATCGTGCTTAATTTGATTAAACATAACACATTTTGATTTGCAGTTCAGTGAATATATCAACTGGCACATGAGATAGTCATATCACTGAAACTGACAAGGGCACTCAACCCAGTCTTTTTCTGAAGCATACATGATTGATTTACATTTTTCCCACCATCACTTTCTGCTCACCTTTGTTTGCTTGTAGATTTACTTCAGGGTAATGTTCAATTAAGTAGTCAAACAGCTAATTACTTAGTTACTATTAAACTGTAATTATTTATAATTAATTAGCATAACATTTGTTCAGACTGTTGTAATTATCAGTACATGTACTCCTCCACGAAGTTTAAAACAAAATTTAAGATACAGTAAATAATTTTTGAGGAGTGTTATTTGATGAAAGACATGAAACTCAACACATTCACTCGAGCTGCTTTCCAAGAAACATTCCCAGATGTAAAGGGATATCAGATGTAGGACTAGGGAAAGGTTAGGCTCCTGAATATTGGAGACAACCAGCAACACTGAATGAAAAACTGGACTGATCATGCTGAGAACAGTTTACTTTTCAGTAATATAAATTATTGGAATTCAAAAGCAAGCAAAATGCAACCAACAGTGGAGAGATAAAAATTTAGGACTTTTCAACAATCTTGTCTGATTTTTTGCAAAATTTAAAAAATTTTAAGGCCTCAAATTCTAATGCTCTCATTTCCCGTAGCAAAGCTTGTACAATATTATGTAACAAACCTTGCATCTCAGGCAGGAATACTGCCCCAGTTTGTTACATGATCCACCTGCAATGTAACAAGAAAAAGAACAGTTTGAACTACAGGGTAAATGAATGAGAATTTAGCTATAATTATTATGTAATATATATACAGTGTACCATACTGTATATCAGATGCATGGAATACTGTTTGCTTACACACATGTATTGGATACTAAGAATGTTGAAAAGCTACTAGTCAATTGCTACTTGTGGATTTTTGTGGTTTAAGTTCAACAGTACAGTAGAACCCCGCTAACTCGAACTCTGAAGGGAAGCAAAAATCTGTTTGAGTTAGCAGGGTTTCGAGTTATTGGGGTCGATTAAAATGACTGAAAAGTTAGTTCAAATCCAAGGGAATTGAGA
>JANSTR010154562.1:0-10555 GCA_025434805.1 Antipathozoanthus remengesaui
AGTGTATAAATAGTAGTATGTCAGAAATAGGCCTGTAAATAACTTGTTAATTTAGTTAGTTAACTACAAGAGAGTTTTAAATAAACGATTATTATATAATACTAGGTGAATGCAACTTGATACAAGACAGTGCATTGCAATATACAGCAATTTAACTTAGACAATTCAATCCTAGTTGATACAAGGCAATCCAACTTCATACAAGTCAGTGTAACTCAATAGATAGCAACCTAAATTGATACAAGTCAATCTAGTTACTCAATACAAGTTACTCCAACTTGATAAAAGTTAATCTTGTCCATGGAAGTCAATAATTTATAAGTGAAGGCAAGTTTAATCTCAGTTGACATGAGTCAGTTTAAGTCGATACAAATCAATGGAGTTAATTGAGTTAAATTGCTTTAACTTGTGATTCTTTGGTTGTGATTTAGGAATCTATTTGATGTAATCTTGTTTGATTTGTATTGCCAGGTTGCTGTTCTACTGAGGGTGTCTTCACTTGCTGACCTTGTGTTTTTGTTGAACCACATCATGCGCTGCCCAGCAGGGTTTGCTTGTAAGATTTCCCATTTCATCCAGTTCCCCATCCCTAGTTTCCATGGTGATGGTTACCATAGCTATATGATGAATGAGCAGTTTATCTGGGATAACCCTCTGGTGCACCATTTTGTGGCCACTTTGGCAGCTATCCTTTATCCAACCAGGTGAGACACACCTGTCCTACTCTGTTTTCAAATGTCAAAGTTTTAAAGTTCAATTGAATATTATACCTCTAAATTCAATGAATAATTTGACGTATTTGTCACATTTTATCTACTGCACTAACTCCTGCTTCTCGTATTTATGTAGGGAAAGAGAAAACTTTCTTCAGAAGCTGGAAGTTTTAAAGAAAGGTGTGGTTTGTATAGTGATTTCAGTCATGGCCATGGTTAATTAGCAATGTTTTCTTTTTATATATTAAAAACAAGGATACAATTATTGATGATATTGACTAGCCATTATCATCAATAATTTTATCCTTGTTTTTAATATATTTTACTAAGAAGCACGTTTTCTTTTTCATACCAAAATTTCAAGGCAGATCATTGGGTTAACTACAGCCTGCCTGCAGCTTGATATTAGCCCATATTATGTTTTTCTTAGGCATAACTGATGTTAAATTAATTATTATATGTAATGTGGCTTGTAACTGGGTCGACAACATCACAAACCATTTTCATGGGTTATAATTTGGGTTGTATCAATTATTTTACCATTCAAGGCTCTTTGTGGGGTGTTTATTTGATCAGTGTGACTGGCTCGCTTCCATTTCTTGGGGCAAGAGTGTTATAATAATGATTTATAAGCTAACAGCAGGGGTGAAGACAGACTGTTCCATATGGTAAAACAAATTTTGTTTAAGGCAATAATGGGGTATGGGTAAACTATTGTATTTTTCTACAGAGCATCTTGGGAGAATAGTTTCTCAAGCTGAGTGTCTTTTTCAAATAAGTATAAGGCACATTGTACCGAGAAGACATGAGTTTATGTTCAAAGGGGTAAGTCATTAATGTTTCAGAAGCAAGCTTTCGAATGAGTACAACATTCTTGCTATGAGAACGTAACATTCTTTGGACTACACATAATTTCCATTTTATTATATGAACAATAAAATATCTATGATGAACATTGAATGTTGCATTTGATGACGTTCCAAGAGTTAATCGAAACCAGTTTCCTACAAGGAAGAAATAATAGCAGTCACTACTGACTTTATCAAATCTTACAAATTATGTAAACTCAGATTTTAAACTCTGGTTCTGTTAACATAATGCTTTCAGCAAGAATCAGTGCACAGTATTAATATGCGTAAGAAGTCTTCTGGAAAACTGCAGCAGTAACTACAACACGGGGTACCTTAACGTATGCATAACAATATTTCAAGACTAACCTTGCCGAAAAGGCTAATCACCACACCAGCGACAACATTTGGAAAATGAACAAAGCTTTGTCTGCCTTGTACAATAAGAACGAAGCTCAAACAGTTACGAGAAATTTCAATTGATGTTGATCAGTTGATGTTGACACTGAGCCGTACAGTAGGCCTATTACCTTCTTACAGCATTCGCTTCTGTGAGTGGTTAAGTTCTCGCTAGACACACACATCCATATAATAAACGTTGTTTTTATTATTAATATTATTATTATCATTATTGTTATTATTACTAATATTGTATAGTTATAAGCTTGGCACTATAATTATGTCTACACTGCAGGTACAATGCGTAGTATCAGTTGGATGTTGGTGGACGAGAATGGAGAAGAGGTGATGCCTTGTGATAATGGTCATTGTAAGCAGTGTGTTGTATAATGACTGTCCAAACAGGAGGAACAAGACCTTGTATTGTGATTGTATTACTATTGTATTGTTTGTTGACTGAAAATGAAGAAATGGGAAGAGGTTTACAGCCCTTTCAAGAACACCTTTTATTGTGTCCACTATCAGTTGTTTGTTATAATCATAACTGGGTAAGAGATCATCTCTTACAAGAACGCCTTGTATCGTGTCCATTATCAGTTACAAGTGTGTTATGTTATAACTAAAAAAGAGACCATCTCTTACAAGAACGCCTTGTATAGTGTTCATGGTCAGTTGTGTGTTATATTATAACTGGGAAAGAGATCATCTTTTACAAGAACGCCTTATATTGTGTCCATGGTCAGTTGAGTATTATATCATGGCTGAGGAATCACCTTTACACAAAAAGTACCTTTGATTGTGGTCGTGCATCTTTTGCTATAAGTGTATTATGATTTTGGCCATGTACCTATACAGTATGGAGCACGAATTTGTACCATGCTGACACTTTTGTTCTTACAAGACTCTGGTCTCCTGTACATAAGCATGTTCCTGTGTACACCAAGGACGGTAAAGTGGTGCTGTTATAATGTTTGTTTAGTTTTTCATTTCGGTTTGATTTTTACCCATTCTTTTTTACTTTTGTGTCTAACATGAAAAATAGCTTTAGAATCAAAGTTGGCTAATTCCTGAGGTATTTATTATTTTCACTGGAGTTTCGGCTGGTCAACACATTCAAACAGCTAAAGGTTCTGTGCGAACTTAGTAAATATAGTTCTAACGAGGAACCTCTGACAATCACAATAGTTAGTTTTTATGCACTGGACGAAAAATTGGATTTGCTCACATTTGCGAGTGTGCAAATATGATGCAAGTACATGTTCAAACATATAGCAAATCTGGTAAATGCCGTATTTGCTCATATGGTGTTGTAAATACGACATTTACCATGTTTGCTATAGGTATAAACTTGTATTTGCACCATATTTGCCCCATGGAAAACATGTGCAAATCCAATTTTTTGTCCTGTGATGGCATCAATGCACATTAGTCCAGGTGGTTGACAGATTGCAATTGATTTCTCTGAATTGTGACCTGAGATAATTGCAAGCCATCCTAAGTTGTCTGTACAATTGTGTAATGATGCTTTGATTGATTTAATTTGTATAGTTTGGTTAACGCAGATGTGAAGACTTCCAAACTGTTTCAATTTGATTCATTAATTATTTTCTTTTGCTTAACAGGAAGAGGAGGTGGAGAATAGCTGGGTTTTGTTACAGGAGAGCGACCTTGTGTCTGTATTCGTACAATTCCCTTTTGATGGCATTTTTAGACATTTACTTAAGATTGACCCATCTGTCAGCAGTAAGTGTTCCACTATAACCTTGGGGACAGTTTATCTTCAAACCTCCGCTCGTTGTCTAGTGTCCATAGTGTTAGTAGTGTAGAGGATTGACCTATTTGTCAGCAGTAAGTGTTCCACTATGACCTTGGGGACAGTTTATTTTCAAACCTCTGCTCGTTGTCTAGTATCCGTAGTGTTAGTAGTGTAGAGGACTGACCTATCTGTCAGCAGTAAGTGTTCCACTATAACCTTGGGGACAGTTTATCTTCAAACCTCAGCTCGTTGTCTAGTATCCGTAGTGTTAGTAGTGTAGAGGACTGACCTATCTGCCAGCAGTAAGTGTTCCACTATAACCTTGGGGACAGTTTATTTTCAAACCTCTGCTCGTTGTCTAGTGTCCATAGTGTTAGTAGTGTAGAGGATTGACCTATTTGTCAGCAATAAGTGTTCCACTATGACCTTGGGGACAATTTATTTTCAAACCTCTGCTCGTTGCCTAGTATCCATAGTGTTAGTAGTGTAGAGGATTGACCTATCTGTCAGCAGTAAGTGTTCCACTATAACCTTGAGGACAGTTTATCTTCAAACCTCTGCTCGTTGCCTAGTATCCGTAGTGTTAGTAGTGTAGAGGACTGACCTATCTGTCAGCAGTAAGTGTTCCACCATAACCTGGGGACAGTTTGTCTTCAAACCTCAGCTCGTTGCCTAGTATCCGTAGTGTTAGTAGTGCAGGGGACTGACCTATCTGCCAGCGGTAAACAGTAGTATCCATATTCATTTGGTAGTAGTGCTTAGTAGTAACAGCATCAGTATTAGTATTAGTATTAGCATTAGCATTAGCATTAGCATTAGCATTAGCATTAGCATTAGTATTAGTAGTAATAATAAACATAATATTATTGTCGATGTTCACAACGTTATGGGGTTGCCTCCCGCCTCCCATTTGACCCGCTTGTGAGTCAGTCGCATCTCCCTTTCTTACATACTCAGTTGGGGATTATTTGGAGCTTGTTGTCAGTAAAAACAACTGCAACTAACGTGCTGCTTTACAACTGAGATAAAGGTTGTAGCCACATGCACAAAAACATGACACAATTAAGAACATGTAGATACAAAGCCTGTTGTTTTTTTCATGTGAACTTTTTTTTATCACGTTTTGTACTGACATTGTTGTTGTAGGCACATACAATTCCTAATACGTAATTTAATTAACAGTATTTACCTTCCATTTATCTATCTACAGCTGTAGTTTACTCTTACAATATTGTTTAGTATTCTCCACACTAATCTTCTGTCAGTTTCCTGCTGTATTTCCAGTTCACTGCATTAATTTGCGATGGTAGTAACAGGAGCTTTTGTTGCATTAGAGAAACTACAGTTACTGTTTGCATTATCTCTGTGTTAAGAAGGAAGAGTTGTGAGTCGAGGGATCTCTCCATTATTTGTTACCTATTCTTATACTAGTATCGTTCTCTCCTCATTTCCTTATGTCATTCTTTACTGTACCTTATTCCAGGTATTTCATTTGTTCCTTTCTGTCTGAACACAGATCCACCTTTCCTTCCTCACTCTTACCTTTGTAATTTAATTTTACCAATGATTTAATCATTGTAATTACTTACAGTAATTACAATTACAACAGAAGGTTCTTTGCATATAAAGGATTACTTCTTTTCCAGTCAACAAATAAATGGGTTGTTTATTCCCCCTAGATGAATTCCTTACAGAAGCATCATATTCTCTGGAGTACACTACCAGTCGTGACATCATGAGGATGGTTGCTTTTGCTACTTGTGTAGTGAGAATCATGGGGAGTGCATTTGGTACCTATCAAAAGGTCAGGTACAGGGCCTTTGTGAAGAGGATTGGACGAACCATAAGGTAATGTCATGGGGAGTGCATTTAGTACCTATCAAAGGGTCAGATACAGGGCCTTTGTGAAGAGGATTGGACGAACTATAAGGTAATGTCATGGGGAGTGCATTTGGTACCTATCAAAGGGTCAGGTACAGGGCCTTTGTGAAGAGGATTGGACGAACAATAAGGTAATAATGTACTTGGTGAGTGCATTTGGTACCAGGGTTACGTAGAAACCTTTGTGAGGAGGATTGGACAAACTATTAGGTATTAATGTACATGGGACAGTCATGCTCTGGGGATTATGTGGAATGATTTCCTTATATCAGAGGGAAAGATAAATATTCTTTAATTTGTAAAGAAGGCTGGAAAATCATAAAGCACTTAACATGTCTTGAGAATAACCAGTACTGCACTTTGCACTTATCAGTGTACAAGGGTTAAAGGAACCATGGAATTGTCATGTAAATTGGCTTTACGTGTTCTGTAGATCACAGGGAGACCATCGAGGGTACAAAATATAGTTTTGGAGAAAGTCAGATGATACAGAATGTGCTTTGTTTTCACAGACAAGTTGTGCAGTACGTGCTCGATCACTGGTCTAACTACAGGAGTTGGCGGCTGAACGTGTGTGGTGATACTGAACACACTGTGCCTGATGTCTACCCGCCTGAACACCAGTTTACTCTAGAGAGACTGCAGGTTGAAGTGGATCAGTTTTTCTTGCGAGCAACGCAGCAGATTCTCGCAGCACACAGGTATGTGGACTCTTATATTTTCTTGCATGTTTATAATTTTTTACCTAATAAAAACAACAAGCAACAGTAGAAAAATAAGGCAAAATGAATTTCTTTGAGAAGCATTTTATGAAAGTTTTCTTTGTGACTTCATGGGGTGACTTCATAACTCGCTTGACGCTCGTAATAATTGCAATTAGTAACCCGTGCACTTTATATCATTATATATCAATATACTGCTCTATCATCACCAGGTCATCATCATTTATGAAGTATCATCACTCGGTCATCATCATTTATGACGTATTATCACTTGGTCATCATTTCTGACGTATTATCACTCGGTCATCATCATTTATCACGTATCATCACTCATCACTAGGCGTACACACTGAATTTAAGGAATACTTTTATCAGCTGTTTTGCAAGATCCTTTGATATTTTAAGTCCTAACTACAATGTAATTTTGACTAGTCTATCTGTCAAACTAATTTGCCTTGCATTATTGACCGGAATAATGACAGTTTATGGACTCTTGATTGCATAGATTAATCTTTGAAAACCATGGCCATCCCTCATGTGATGCATAATTGCACATACGTACCCTCTACATCTCTTCATTTGTTACTCACCATCGTCTCCACTCACATTCATTCTAATTAGTTTGTGTTGCATCCCAGACTTGGTGCGTGGCAGTTCCTAGCAGACATGCCCTTCACGAGTGTGTCGTCATCAATGGTGTGGAATCTCTTCTTTACCTTACACTCAAGCGTCAACAAGATACAAACCCTCACCAACTCAGATACGAATCAGTATGGTGGATCGAAGGAGGACAGAGATTGGAGATCCATACTTGCTGGTTTGTGATCAAACACTGGTCTGCTATATATTATATGCTCTGGGTTTCGTTTAAACTCTTTTATAAAACAGTAGGTGTTGATATATTGCTCTCCAATACTTATCTGGTAGCCAAAGGAGATCAAGAAAGCTACGTGAACGGACAGATTTAATTCATTTTTAACTGTACGTTTTTGTCCTTTTGTTTAATTATTTCCATTACTCATGTGTAGTGCAGTGTTAAAGAGTTCCTTGCCATGTTCAGTGCTTAGAGTGCAATTTCCTTGAACCTGCCTGTAATTTAGTTGTAACTACAATGGGCTTGAATAAACCATTACCCCCACGTATAGTTTGTATCAAAATAGCCACATATCTGATACAGTGTCTACATAAAAGCACGAAATGAAAATTGTATAGTAGGTTTGGAATCCCCTTTTGAGAGGCTGACTACGTCCCTGGAAAATTTCTCTTAGGAAGTACAAAATTAAACGCATACTGACAATAAACAGTTTTTTGATTAATTAGAGTGTGAGAAATCAACGATTTGAGAATGTGTTATTGTTTAATACAACTTCATTATCAACCATGTGATATGCTATATATTGGAACACTACTGCATCTACTTACAATATTTTGATAGAACATTACAATACGTAACTCTAAGCAAGTGTTAGCACTTAAACAGTCAAAGCAATTGGAGGTCTTCAGTGGCTTTTGAACTATAGTAAGAGATGGTTTGAGTTCATTGACGTAATACATCGTACTTCGACAAACACTAGTGCAGACCGGCAGTTGATGTTAACATTTAATAATGTTATTATTTACAAGTTCAAATTAAAGTCAGAGTTCTTGGTGAAATGCGTTTTAATTGACCAGGTATTGATGCATTAATTGATCTACAACAGTCTTTAAAAGTATCGGCAAAGCAGACAGAGCCTTCCAAGAATAAGATAAGGGTGATTGGTGCATCAAGACTCGTCAACACCTGGTCAGCTGTTATGTATTTTGCGAATAATATAGTTTGTTTGCCTTCATGACCTCTCTGTTTCATTGCTGCCATGTGACCAGCCAGGTCTTTTCAAAGTTTTCAATTTAAAACAAACAAGAATAATACAAACAGTCTTTGCCAGGCTTCACAAATATTACATGTAATTTACAGTTTCTAACCTCGGACCAACTGGAATCGGGACGAGTGATGCCTAGTGCGAGTCGCGATTCGTTATTCATGAGCAAAATCGGGACAATCCCATCTAAATCCGGATGGTTGGACACTCAGCATTTATGATTAACAGAGGATGTTAAGTTCTTATTTCCTATATGTGCATCTGAAATGTTTGCGAATGATACGGATAAAGGTGATGACTATTGACTGTTGTTGCTGTTGTATCTAAACCTGTAGAACACCACGGGGAGTTTGTCGATCAGCTAGTGCACATGTCAGAATCTGAAGCAGTGTTCCTGCTGACCACCTTTGCCAACATGGCAGGCTCAAGGGATAGCAAGGAAAGTGAATTTATTGAGGCTGTGGCACTGGAGATGTACGAGGTAAGAGATTGTTGAAGTTTTTAAAACTTCTCCAAAACGGCTGTATCCACTCTACACTGATAGAATTGTAGCCTCAAACGGTTCTCAGTAAAGGCTGCTCAATAAACTAAGTTTTCTCAAGATGGGTGCATGTGTTCTGCAGGTTAATTGCAGCATCGGCGAATGTAAGATCGTTGAATTACAGTGGCTAACCTCGGGAATATCTGATATCGGGATGTTCATGGGAGGGGAAACATTTGAGCGCAAGGGTGCACGATTTTGAAGGTGTTTGGTGGATGGTTTCCTGGAAATTTTTGAAATTCAGAGGCCATAATACACGATTTCGAGTGATCACTTGCTCAAGTTGCACTTCTTTTCCATAAAATTCTTGTAACTCCCAAGTGACCAAAGCCTACAGAAATTTAACATGCTTTACATTATTTTGATTATTTTTTATACTTCTTGCGGTATTTGTATGCTCACAATAATATTATTAAAAGTTTAACATTGATCAATTTCTCGAAAATTAATACCTCTGCCATGTTGTTGTGTCGTTTGCTTACTTCGGCTTGAAACTGGGTAAATACCTTCGAAACTTTTGATTCGTTTGACACAAAACATAGATGAGAGACTCATTTTAAAAATTTAGTTAAAGTACACTCCAGTTGCTCAACACGGTAAGCAAAGCACGCCCATGGTCGAGATTACGAGTTCGTCAAGTGATGTTGATCAGTAATCGTAAAGGCAAGCCCTTGGTCATGCTTCGATTGGTTCTGATTTCTCTACTGATACACTTACTCAACATTTTACAGCCACCTAGTGCTGCCATAGCAGCAGAACACAAAAATTGACCATCATTGTGCTTACTTCGTGTGGACATTTTGCAAGAGAAAACAATGTGGTAAAACGAGCAGAATGATAAGTATTTACAAGTTGGCATGAACCGCTGAAAGAATAGATTCAGTGGCTTGAACAAACGACACTGAGCAAGTAGTTATTCACATTTGTAGAACATGTCATTTAAAGTATATTATTAGGTTCAACCTAGTGTGCATTCCTTTTGTGATTATAATTTCAGGTGTCGTACGTCACAAACGAGACAAGAGAATTTTGTTCTAAGAATGGTAGGGACCTTCTAAGTACCATTGCAACGGTTCATCCATTTGTCCTCTCCGTTTTGCTGAAAAGAGTTGCTGAGACTGTTCAGAGTGTTGGAAAGGTAATCACAACTAATAATTGTCAACATTTACATCAGCAGACTAACAAAAGTTGCTCTTTATCCAAACTATTCATACAGTAGCAAAAATGCCTACATTCCCATTAGCCGAAAACAATGCAGTTAATTACTGATCGCAGTGCAAATATATGAAATCAATGTAAAAATTTGAAATCATAAAAAGTGCAGAAACTATAACGACTGGTTAATTTTACCTCCCCTCATTGTTTCCTTACGAATCAGAATACAGCTGCCAGAAAGTGGGAAACGTCCCGGCATTTTTAAAGTGGCGGGTGTAAATAGTTAACAACTCCAAAGATTTGACAGTGCTGATGAACAGTTTATTAAAAACTGCGAAACCAAGCTAAAAATGACAACACAAACAGAAGTAATACTCAGTGGTTGAAAGTTTTTACTCTTGGAAAGAAGTTCAGGTTTTAACCGAGCAAATTGAAGAGTTAAAGCCGCAAAACTGAGCAAAGTCCTTGAAGTTTTGTGGTTTGTGTGATTACATCAACATGCTCAAGTGTTCCCCTTCTTAATCAAACCCAAAGGTGATACTTGTATGTAAATGATTGTTTGAATGGTCGAAGCTCCTAAATTAGGTTAATAATTTTGCTCATTTTAGAACTAATGTAATTAACTTATTCAGTGGCTTGCCTATTAACTTGTGGTGATCTTACACTCTAGGCCTGTGTGTA